>JADBJO010000070.1:1092273-1144773 GCA_016801955.1 Conus betulinus
TGTAAACTTGCGCCTCCATGCGTGAACTGTGGCTTAGCGCAGATGTAGATGAAATCATTAGGGAGAATAGTTGTGGGTGGGTGGGTGGAAAGGGCGTTGAAAGAGGAGTTAGAGAGTATATGGCTTTGACAGGGCCTGGAACATCCTCCTGCCTGGTATCTAACAAGCATGGCATGAAAGCCGCAGGTGTGTGTGTGTGTGTGTGTGTGTGTGTGTGTGTGTGTGTGTGTGTGTGTGTGTGAGAGAGAGAGAGAGAGAGAGGCCTCTTGTTTGTAGTAGAATTACATTTTGTTACCTATGACAGAAAAAGGCAGTAATACTGCCCAGTGATCGTAAACATTGATTATATTGATCCGGAATGTTTGTTGCTGAATAATGATAAATTAAAAGAAATATATATGTATTTATAAAGGTACAAGGGAAAATCCGTGCGCTGATGTCGGTCAACAAAAACAAAAATACTTTGTTACCTCTGAGCTTACGAACCTGTATTTAATATCTTACCATCTGTTTCTATTTTGTTTTGTTTTCTCCTTGAACATTCTAATATGTGGATTATTCTGTTATTGTCAAGAACAAAATATTTTAGCTTGTCTCATAATCATTTCAAGAAGAAAATATGTAGCCTATGTCTGAGGGGAAATCTTTCACCTAAAAGGTACATTAGATAATTGAAATCACACGCCAAGTTTCGTTTCTGAAGTTGTGCCATGGCATAAAAGTTGTGTAACAGGTGGGTGAACGGTCGGAAATCCCTCCGTGATGTGGACAGTAAGGCAATTATGGTAGAGACAGTAATTAACAATGACGAAACCGCGTTTATGCGTGGAACAATATAATTTGCAGGTGGGAGTGAGCTTTGCTTAAACTTCAGTGGCTCCTACATGGAGAAAAACCTTTTGTTTTATAACAATGTACTGGGGAAAGGAGTGGTAGACATTGTTAGGCGTAATATTTCTTGTTATGACACAGGCTGTGTTGATTTGTGTATACCTTGACATTTTATAACATAAACCCCGCCTTGGCTTAAGGCTGTGTCAGGCCAGTTGACATAGGCTTGAACGCCAAGGCTACATCAAAATCTTGTTGTGCTCTGCGTAGTTATGCGGGGATTGTCTTCAGTTGTGACAAGCTCCTAGTATAACGTTATCAGTCTCCCAAATCCCCCGAAGTCGGAGGTAATCAAAACCAGTCACACGCGTAATGTTCTCATCCCCAGCTGATGCATTTGTACCATAGCGTTCAATTACTTTGGCTGTTCGGATGATCCCTGGAGTCTTTTAGCCAGGGTACGACAACAACAACAATAACAACAAAGGATAAAGACTATTCACAAGAGTATTCCTCTGCTCGTAAGAAACGTGGGGTCATTTAACACATAAAGTGTCAAGACTGCAGTATATAGGAGACTACATTGTCGAATCAGCAGGAACTCTTGAAACCTTGCTAGAAATCTGCTACATGTGAACAGGCGCATGAAAACATCCGCTTCGCTGATTTGCAACAGACAAAAATCCTGGACATAGAATTTGTGTCCATGAAAAGAAAAGTCAAAAGAAGCCATGGATCTATGACTGAGAAAACCAAGCCTGAACAGGGACAAGGGTTATGACCTTCCACCTGTCCACAGCCCACTATTGCATGATACCTGACCTCCAGCAGACTTCAGCATTGCAGCCCGCTTCTTTTTACAAGACGATGATGACCATGGCAAATGGTCGTATAATATATTACTAGTAAAACTTTTTCATTGCGAGTCCTACATCTTAATCAATCACAGTCGAAGTACTTCAAAGTTGTGGTTTTCACCAGTGGTAGGCCCTTTCACTTCAAAAGCGGTGCAGATTAAGGGACAAATCTAACAGTTCAGGTGCAGGCCCTGACTGGTACGAGCATGTCGCTAATGTTCTTGTTATGCTTAAGAGTGACCGCAGCTGGTTGAAAGTCTCAGCTGTGTTGACACAGGACTAGATGTTCCAGTTAGAAACCCCTATCTCCCCGCCCCAGCCTACTTCGTGTTGTTCTTTTTTCCCCCTCTTCTTAACTGTCTTCGTCTCTCTCTCTCTCTCTCTCTCTCTCAACTGTCGCTCTCCTGCTGATGAGCAGTATTGTTTATTTACTTTTTTTTTTCCTAGGCCGTGAGTTTTAGTTGTGACGTCAGAAGATATCTGATTCGTATCACGTTTTGTACAACAAGCATTGCTTTGTAGCTGTTCAGTGCGTTTATTTGTTTTTGACTTAGTTTCCGCCCAACCCTCACTTTACACCATTTTTTCTGCCCAACCCTCGTTTTACACCGTTTTAACACCTCCAGCAAGCATTGCGAGACTTGTCAAGTAAGAAAAGGTAACTCCACGGTGACGGAAAGCATTCAAAATGCGGATTTCATGGATCTGAGGGTAATTTCTACTGAAAAATTAGGATTGTGGAGTCCAGAAGAAATGAAAGTGTTAATGAGCGTTCGTAAACTGATTGGGCGAGTTTGTGGACAGATTAAATTTTCGTTGTTGACTTTTGTTTTTGTTTATCTATTATACGACTTGCATCAACACAAACCAAAGATAGTAGAGATCAAGATTACGGTCTCTGCACAAACTCGCATGCCGTGACAAGATCATGGTGTAATAGTAATTCAACGCTTTTAGTCTGTCACATTCTGGACGTTGTTCTCACTTTCGAATTTCACCCAAACCCAGATGGCAAGTGTTTTACAAAGACGATCATGATGCTGTTGTGTTCTACAAAGCAAAAAGTAAGCAAGCAAGCTGGAGATCGACTCGAAATGAAAACACACACACACACTCACTCCCCCCCCCCCCCCCCCCCCCCCCCCAAAAAAAAAAAAAAGCAAACAAACAAAACCAAACACACACTACAAAAAAGGTTATCTTTTCCTGCTTGAAACGGCGATTTCCTCTCAACATGTACCGGCATAGAGATGGCGAAGAGGGCGAACTGCTTCCTCTTTGTCGCGTCTAATAACCGACGTGTTAAACGATGAATTATATTAGCATCATCATGACAACCTCACACACACACACACACACACACAAGTCGGACATGAGCCCAGACCTCACGTTTTCAGAATGTTTGCCAGTTTCAGCATGTAAGCAGCTTTCTTATACAGTGCACTCAAAGCCAGATTGTCAACATACGTGGGAACTGTTGCCTTCTGTCGCCTTAAGCAGCACACGAGATAAGTCGCTATTTAGTGGACTTATGTCAAACTTTCATTCCTCTAGGTCATCAAAACTTGAGTTCAACAATATCACATCGATGATGCACCGATGACGAAGACCACCTGTTTCTGGATGGTAATGATCATGTGAGTACATGCAAAGCCATCATGTTTACAGACCAACTACACATCAGTTTCATTTCTTCTCCTTCTTCTTCTCTCTAAGATACGATCGATTCTTGGTGGAGCACACAAAGTGTGAAAATTAAACTTGTTAAAAACTGGGGCATGTAGATATGATTCTAGATGGATTCGGTTCCTGTGTGAATCTGTAGCCCTCAATCTATCATCATCAGTTCCATACTCTTGGGTCATTGGTGTACCACAAGAACTGACGACAGTCTGTTCACATCTGTCCTCTGCTGCTGTCTGGGAATGGTGACTTTACCACAGGTCAAGCCTGTCCAGTCCTGGATGTCGTCCTCCCACCTTTTTCTCGTCATGGTACAGTGTGCCCTGCAAGATGGTTGTTGCAAGGCGGTATGATCAAGAGATGTTGCCATTTCAGTGTGTGTGTGTGTGTGTGTGTGTGTGCGCGCACGCGTGTGTGTGTATGCGTGTGCGTGTTTTGAAAACTGTTGAGTGCAGGACTTCAAAGGAGCCAGTGGCTGCCTCTATTCATGGGCACACACTTCTTCATTGGTAACATGGTCTTTGTAAGAGATGCAAATAATTTTGCAGCAGGAATATGTCCAATGCCTGCAAGCGTTCGTTTTAAAGCCTTTGTCAGGGTACACATATCACAAGTACAAAAACTTATATCACTAGTGTGTGCATCATTCTTGCTCTGGAAGTGAATTAATGTTTTTTGCTCCAAATGGGTTTGAGTTTTGACAGCACTGCCGATGCCTGGGCCATTTGAAACAGTCATGTGAAAAACTAATAATTTTGTAAGAAGAAAGGACAACAGACAGTCAAGAAACATTTGAAAAGATGCCTGACCCATTGGAATCCACCCCACCCACTTGCACTCCTAAATGACCCCTCCCTCAAGCCGGGGATTTGATTCTCCTTGCATTCCTGCTGCTCAAAAAATTCTGCTCTCCTCACCCCCCCCCCCCTTTCTTATTACTTCTTTTTCTTTCTTTCTTTTTTTTCTGCTTCATAATCATCCAGTCTTTCCTCCTTTGACTCTTGCAGCTCATTCACCTGTCCCTCAAATAGAAATATTTAACACATTTTTCTTTAATGACATTAACATAGCTGTAATTTATTTCATCTGGTTAACTCATCTATTTTTTTTCTTAAATTATTTTTTGGTCTGTGGTTGAAACCAGATGATGACAAGTGAATGAAACTTTCCACACTATCCAGAGTAGACACCAGTTGTCCACTGTGCAATGTCTACTGGCCCAAATGTTTATTTGCTGGGCTGTTGGGCTTGTACTTGAAAAACTCTCAAATTAAAACTGAGATAAGTGATTCCTTTTCCTGGGTCAATGAATCTAACTTCATGTACTGGCTTTACTTTCATCCCACAAATCATCTGTATCTTCTACAGTTGAAAATAACTAGGTGATAAAGAGGTCGTCAAGCAGTGTGCTAAGATGTGCAACATCTGCTTTAATGTACACCAGTGAAGTAGACCTACTCAGGTAACATTCAACATTCAGGTACAGCCAACATTTGCTTTACACCCAACATTTGCTTTACACCCGACGTTTGAGTTTTCCGGAACCTGGCAGCACAAACATCTTGCATCATAGGGGAAAAAAATAAAAGAAGAAAATCCTTATCTATTTTTAATTGCTTCAAACAGGAAACCATCCAGCAAGTTGAAATCAGATGCCCTTAAAACCTTTCGTGTTCTCCGATTATGTTTACATGATAGAGAAGCCGTAAAGAAGCATCACTTCTTGTTTATCAAAGAAACGCTCTTTCTTTGCCAATGATGAAAGGCAATGTGTTTGCACTCAAGTGTGGCCACAATAGGCAACCCATCATAGGCGCTCAAATGAATCTTACTACTACCACCCCTCCTGCTTTTGTTTGTTTTAATTTTTGTGATATATGAGTTCTCCAAGACGCAAGAAAAATTTTAGTTACACAGATCTGATGACTAAAATCTAAAGAAAAATACACCTGCACATGCGCATGCATACAGATCTCTGTGCACACTGGCAAAACATTGGACAGGAGATGGTAAGAGATTGAGGACAATTTAATTTGTACCTATTCTTTAGAAAATTTACATCATTTCAGTTTCAAATGTACACGATATACCTTCTGGTCAGGATGCTCATGACAAATAATTCTTTTATAATTTCACATAGTTCACACATTTTCCACACCAGGTTTGACATGATATACAAGATAAATCAGCTCAACCCATCTGTCAGCTATTCTTCACGAGCATCAGGCCTAATCAGTTCTACTGTTAACCATACAAAATACTGACATCATGTATTGGATATAAACGTATGTTACATATGTACATTTCATACACACATAAGATCAAGTTGGACACAGGGGAAACATGACCATGGTCACACTATCAATCTGCATAAGATGATGGCCATGTGGAGCCATGTAATACAGCTTGACCATCAAGCATCACTACTGCAGGTTGCTGGACACTCCACGAGGACTGGGTCACAGGACTCCTGGCAGCAAGGAGGAACAACTTCCTCCGCAATTTGCATAATGGTGAGGTTAGCTAACGCATCTATCGCACTTCCTGCTCCACTTCACAGTCGCTCATTAAACACATTCACACACGCATCTCATTGCTCATGTAACATATGCAACCACCTACGCAACAACATTATGCTTCACTACCAGCACGGCAGAAAAAAAAAAAAAAAAAAACTGACTGAATTCAGTGACAGAAAAACTGAGTGACAATGCAATCTTCCTTTTTGAACAATGAGAAAAAAAAATCATCTAAGTTTAAGACTTTCTTTAAAGGCAAATAAGAGATGCAAATTTACTGCTGACCTCAAAATCATTGCTTCTGTCCAATTTCAGAGGGAAATATGATCGTCGCCCCCCACAATTTAGCACTTATTTGAAAATAAAAGAAGGTCAACAACAGTACTGTTAAACAACAAAAAAAAATTTAGACAAGACATGATCCTTCTACAGTGCACTGTGTCCATCCCAGGTCCAACGGTAAGCATCACTGTAGCACAGTGCTGTGATCAATGCACTGTGTCCATGTCAAGCTCCAGGGGTGACATACCTGTAGCACAGTGCTGTGATCGATGCACTGTGTCCATGTCAAGGCCCAGGGGTGACATACCTGTAGCACAGTGCTGTGATCAATGCACTGTATCCATGTCAAGGCCCAGGGGCGAAATACCTGTAGCACAGTACTGTGATCTGTGCACCGTGTCCACGTCCAGCCCCAGGGGCGACATACCTGTAGCACAGTGCTGTGATCTGTGTACCATGTCCATGTCAAGGCCCAGGGTGACATACCAGCAGCACAGTGCTGTGATCAGTACACCGTGTCCATGTCAAGGCCCAGGGGCGAAATACCTGTAGCACAGTGCTGTGATCAGTGCACCGTGTCCACGTCCAGCCCCAGGGGTGACATACCTGTAGCACAGTGCTGTGATCGATGCACTGTGTCCACGTCCAGCCCCAGGGGTGACATACCTGTAGCACAGTGCTATGATCAGTGCACCGTGTCCACGTCCAGCCCCAGGGGTGACATACCTGTAGCACAGTGCTGTGATCGATGCACTGTGTCCACGTCCAGACCCAGGGGCGACATACCTGTAGCACAGTACTGTGATCCATGTACCATGTCCATGTCGAGGCTCAGGGTGAGATATCTG
The DNA here is from genome assembly GCA_016801955.1 of Conus betulinus. Lineage (NCBI taxonomy): Eukaryota > Metazoa > Mollusca > Gastropoda > Neogastropoda > Conidae > Conus > Conus betulinus. The sequence continues at coordinate 1,099,294 of JADBJO010000070.1, forward strand.
TAGCACAGTGCTGTGATCCCTGTACCATGTCCATGTCTAAGGCCCAGGGTGACATACCTGAACCACAGTGCTGTGATCAATGCACTGTGTCCATGTGTCAAGGCCCACGGGTAACTGAAGCGCAGAAGGTTCAAGGCGGAGGTGTCCTTTGGTCACGACACGTCCACAGACAATAATGCCTCATTAGTGCTTGTGTCATGTTATATGTTATGGCCTCTCAAGATTGTGTCGTGAGCACACAACTAGCTCACCTCACCAGGAATTCTAACCAGTGGGTCTTGGGATCTCTTTCACTTGAGAAAAAAAAAGGAAGACATGAAAGATGGGGAGCATTATTCAGTCTAAAGCTGCTTCACAGTTCTCCTTAACTGTTTCCCCTCTGCTTCAGGTCTCAGCTGCTTGAACAACCTATCTGTCATGTCCTCTGAGTGACAAATACTGTCACCCACAGTTCTGTCAGAAGGATCTCTAGGAAGTTTGAATACCATGTGTCCAGTGCCTCTTTCATGTGGAGATTAGGAGAGACAAGTGATGGATGGGGAGAAAAGTCAGATCCTGATGAAAGTGTTGATAAAAGAACAAAGCATGCATGCTTCACGTCTCTATGTCACAGATCACAAAATGCCCTACACGTGTACCCCCTTGTCTCAATAGGGACTGTAGGCAGCTGACAGCAGAAAAGAATGACACCTAATTTCCCCCCCCCCCCCCAAACACTGAATGGAAAATCATTATCAAACTATTCAGTTTGTAATGCAGAAACAAAGTTATTACTGTCATCAATTGACACTGGATGTCAGGGGAACACTGCTGTCTTCCATCAGTTCTGCCGGACCATCAGATAGACACTGCATGTCAGGGGAACACTGCTGTCTTCCATCAGTCCTGCAGGACCATCAATGGGCACTGGATGTCAGGGAAACACTGCTGTCTTCCATCAGTCCTGCAGGACCATCAATGGGCACTGGATGTCAGGGGAACACTGCTGTCATCCATCAATCCTGCAGGACCATCAATGGACACTGGATGTCAGTACAGTGGAACACTGCTGTCATCCATCAGTCCTGCAGGACCATCAATGGGCGCTTGATGTCAGTAGAACACTGCTGTCTTCCATCAGTCCAGCAGGACCATCAATGGGCACTTGATGTCAGTGGAACACTACTGTCTTCCATCAGTCCTGCAGGACCATCAATGGGCGCTTGATGTCAGTGGAACACTGCTGTCTTCCATCAGTCCAGCAGGACCATCAATGGGCACTTGATGTCAGTGGAACACTGCTGTCTTCCATCAGTCCTGCAGGACCATCAATGGACACTGGATGTCAGTGGAACACTGCTGTCATCCATCACTCCTGCAGGACCATCAATGGACACTGGATGTCAATGGAACACTGCTGTCATCCATCACTCCTGCAGGACCATCAATGGACACTGGATGTCAATGGAATACTGCTGTCTACCATCAGTCCTGCAGGACCATCAGATAGACACTGGATGTCAGTGGAACACTGCTGTCTACCATCAGTCCTGCAGGACCATCAGATAGACACTGGATGTCACTGCTGTCTTCCATCAGTCCTGCAGGACCATCAATGGGCACTGGATGTCAGGGGAACACTGCTGTCTTCCATCAGTCCTGCAGGACCATCAATGGACACTGGATGTCAGTGGAACACTGCTGTCATCCATCAGTCCTGCAGGACCATCAGATAGACACTGGATGTCACTGCTGTCTTCCATCAGTCCTGCAGGACCATCAATGGGCGCTTGATGTCAGTGGAACACTGCTGTCTTCCATCAGTCCTGCAGGACCATCAATGGGCACTGGATGTCAGTGGAACACTGCTGTCTTCCATCAGTCCTGCAGGACCATCAATGGACGCTGGATGTCAGTGGAACACTGCTGTAATCCATCAGTCCTGCAGGACCATCAATGGACGCTGGATGTCAGTGGAACACTGCTGTCTTCCATCAGACCTGCGGGACCATCAGATAAACACTGCATGTCAGGGGAACACTGCTGTCTACCATCAGTTCTGCAGGACCATAAGATAGACACTGGATGTTAGTGGAACACTGCTGTCTTCCATCAGTCCTGCTTGACCATCCGATGGATGCTAAAAATGTCCCTAGGACACTGCCGTCTTCCATCAGTCCTGCAGACTCATCAATGGGCACTGAATGTTACTGGACCACTGTCCCAATCCATCAGATCTGTTGGATCTTCAGATGGACACTGGATGTCATTTGAACACTGCTGTCTTCCATCAGTCCTGCAGGATCATCAATGGGTACTGGATGTCAGCGGAACATTGCTGTCATCCATCAATCCTGCAGGACCATTAGATGGACACTGGGCATTACTAGACCACTATCCTCATCCATCAGTCCTGTTGGATCTTCAGATGGACGCTGGACGTCATTGGAACACTGCTGCCTTCCCCTAGTCTTGCAGGACTATCAGAGCTAGAGTCACAGCGGGCATGAATGAAACAGTGCTGTCTTCCCTTAAACCTGCAGGACCATCAGATGTCAGTGGAACACTGCTGTCTACCGCCAACCCCGCAGGACTATGTGACGGACACTGGTTGTCAGCAGAACACTGTACTCTTTCATCAGTCTGTAGGATCAATAAATGGACACTGGATGTTGTTGGCACAATGTTTTTTAGCGACTGACACCCCAGTACTTGGTCATTAATCTGTGCTAATTCAAGGTATTTTCAGTACTTGGAGTAATATTTCCTAATTTATGGTTCTGTTATAATTCAAGTTATTTTCAGTATTTGGAGCTATTTTCCTAATTAATGGTATTTTCAAGACATGGGTATTGATATTTCTAAGTTGAAGGTGTATTTCACTTTCAGCTGTTTGACATATAAAGAGTGAAAAATCAGAGGTTACCATATTGGATGTCAGCCAATTACTGATCCATCACCTCTTTTCTTTCTGTGTAAAACTGCATCTGTACATGCAGAGAAGTTTTTGTGCCCCAAACAAAGCTGCCCCTATTCACACCAAGTCAGGAAAATCAAAAACATGGTCACTGATGATACACAACCCCTAAACCAAGCGAATGACCATTTCCATGACAATGCTGCACTGGGAACCGAAGAAATCAGCTGGGTTTCCTGAATTCATTCCTGCTATCCAGCGATTTGTCCATTGTAACTGCATCAGATTCACATACCCCACACACTAGGGAACTGGACCAGGGGAATCTCAGTCACGTTGTCTCACTCTTCTAAGTAACTCACACATTACTGTCCCTCTAACACATCAGCAAACAAGCACAAGTGTCCACAAACACGCCAGTTCAAGCACAAAAACAAATACATCCACCCTGGAATCAGTTACTACAGGTTCTGGCACACCATGCAGGTCATGTATGTACATTTACAGCATATATAAATATTCATCAACAAAAAACTCTGAAATGTGCTGCCTGTGAAGAGAAGGCTGAATATCTCACACCTTGAACCAAACCAAATACAACACACAGCAACACATTCAACATGGCGTCTTGTTTCCATGTCACCTTCCCACCCCCACCCCCCCAATACATTACATGGGACACTGTTGATTTCCCACACGCAGTTCAAATCACAGGTATTTGGCAGTATAACATATCACCCTTTCCAAGTCGACTGGAAATCTGTTACATCTCTATCAAAATACCTGGCTATTTTTAAAATCATCTTTTCAGTTTTCAGTGAAACTATTTCCAGTATGTACAATAATTGTGACTTCACTTTCCAGTTTGGATGATCTCTAGAACTAGATATTTCATTCATTTATTCAAGTCAAGGGAATCAAAGAAGGTCCAGATTTTTTCCCCCCATTTTTTCACTTGCATGATTTTAATTAGTTACTTTCCCATAATCATCAGCATGGTTCATTGATGATGCAGGTGACGGGTCATTGGCCTTTGCAGTCAAAATCTAACCAATCATTTCTTAACATAACAGGCCAAGCTTTTGGAAATAATTATCAGACCCAGATGAAATCATTTTGGGGTGGGGGGAGCAGGGGGTGTTCGTAGGCTTCAAAATGTCAGCTGAAGGAAAGGGGCGGCCTCCAGGGTAATTAATTCCAGATTTCTGTAAAAGTGGGGAAGAGTGGGCTGTTAAGCGTAAGGTACAATACTGTTAGAGAACTAGGCGTGCACTGTTCAAGAAATAAGCTGCGTAAGTGTACCAGAATGAACACGGCTCTGATACTTGACCACCACCCTGCTGCTTCCAAACTGGGATGGGACACTGACCCCTGCAGTCAAAACATTATGGATCATTGGGGAGAACTGTCCATCTACACAAAGCAGGCACAATCAGATAATGAATCCTGACATTGGCCCCTGCAATCAAAACATTATGTATCATTGGGGAGAACTGTCCATCTACAGAGCAGGGCACAATCAGATAATGAATCCTGAATCTTGCCTTATTCTGTTTACAAACATTAAAACCAAAGTGAAAGCTGCCTGAAAATGATCAGTTCATCAATCCTCCTGCTGCAGCAACAATATGTTTTCTCTGAAAAATAGCCATCAAAAAGTGAAATCGATTCTCTGAAACAGGTTTGTTGCTAAACGATTTCCAATGTTTGCACTGGCAACAACAAAACACATTCAAATTATCATCTTGTGCCAAGAACAAAACGTGATGTCCGGTATTTACCCACAAGGTATTTTACATAAAGAAAGGACAATCTATGACTGATAGCTACTTTCAAGTACATAGAAGTTTAAATACCATCAATGGACACTTTGCTGTTGATGACTGCTTTGCAAACTGTTGCAAATAATCAGGTCGTATTGATGGGTCCAAATATACTGACAACAGATGATTCACTTGACAACCTTTCACAAACTCCAAGCCATTCAGTCTACTTTGGTGTATGTGGCAATTTTGTCATAAGGATTAAAACAAGCTAGCAAAAAAGCAGGGAAACCAGCCGTATTAAATGCCATTACCCCGTCAGAAAAAAGCGCTAAATGTTTCTTTCATCACGCATGATCACAGTTCTTCAACTTTCTAGTGCTACACTCGGGAAGTGACAGCATGCTGTGTGCACACACACCTAAAGCTGCCTATACCACACATGACATCCAGTGCGTGTCAGGGAAAGAACAAGGGGAAGAGTGGGTGTGAGCAACTTTGGTGATTCCCCACACACTCTTTTCTTGGCCGTAAATGTGATACTTAACCCTCAATACTTGTGGTCCACAACTGCACAGGCTAAACTGAGCATAATTAGACTAAACCCAAGGCACACACAGTCTGTTTCTCCATGTATGCAGCCCATTGTGCAATTCAAAACACCACTTCACTTTGTAGACTGAACAGAGTGTTAAGGATTAAAGTGAACATCCTTCAAACCAAAACTGTGCCTCCATGAAGACACTGAGTGATTGTATGGATCAACCATCTCCTAATATGGAGAAAGATAGATAACAAAAAAGTAGGTTTTGTACGCAAAATAACAGGTGGTGTACATGTACATCTTCAATTCTAAATCGTTGCGAATCACCTAAAAGAAAAAAGGTGGAACAATGATCAATAGTATTGTGTTTGTCTCAGCAGAATCCTGCTCCTAAGACTTCCAGGTTTAGCTTTTGTTTAGAGTAGAAAAGGCCAGTGGATCAGACCGATTCAAACGAAATGTTAGTAAGCTCTATGATCTGGATCCTAGCAACGGGCATGGTGGGTTTGGTGGGATTGAAGTTTGAACTGGTTACCACTACCTCAGGAACTGTAAACTGAACTACCACACCTTTCAGGCAAAAGTGGTTGGGAAAGGGGCTTTTCCCTTTTACCTGCTTATTTTTTATCTCTGTGTATGAATGCATGGAGGTAGATGTGTGCGTGCGTGCGTGTGTGCATGTGTGTGTCTGCATGCATGGAAAATATTACTAATCGGTCAAATGTAAAAGTTGTTCGTCAAAATCACTGCCTGAAACCTCGTAAAATGCTGTCACATTCTTTCTTGTTCTCAATAAGTTGAACCTTGAGATGTACTTTTTACATTAACAACAGTCTTTCTCCTCCCACTGGTGTGCATCACCTGCCCCAAAAACAAATCCACAGTTTCATCACTCTGTGGAAAGTGGTGAGGTGTGTGCAAATAGTACTCTGGCACTGTTTTCAGTCTCCATAGGAGAGATGGGTTTTTTCATGTGGATTTCAGTCAAAGGCATGACGGACAGCGATTGGCAAGCAACTCCTGAAGATAGGGCTCAGATAATAAAGGGCAGGCTCTTCCATCAAAACCTACATAAGGTCGAGATTCCTCCCATTTCCTAACCTGAGGGCTGCCATCTTCTAAAAATGCCATGCTCAATGGCATGGGTTTATCAGCTATGAGAAAATGAGCACAACATAATTCACACACTCTGTATTATGTATGGAGGAGTTTGCAAGGTCAGTAAATCTGGCAGACTTAAACCTTACTATTCCTGTTGTGGACTTAACAGTCGCAGTATTAGGTGACACACTAACTGTGGGAATTGCGAGTGTCTGATCATGTGAAGACCTTGATTTGCTCTAGTACCATTTAAATCTGTTTATGGCAGCCAGCCAACTAAAAATATTCCAAAAGCACATTTCTTTCAGCAGACTACAATCTGAACTTTAGAAACAATCAATCAATCAAACAAAAGAAGTTCGAATACTGGCTTTCAGGATGCCTATTCAGAACTGTGACAAAATTGCTCTGTAAGTATGAATAAAGTCTTGTGATTTATCAAAAAATGAGTCCACTGTTTAATAAGTTCTTGATGGTATTAGGTGAGGCCAACGTCAATCACTGTCCAACACCCTAAGTATCTATGGTGAGTGTTGTGTGTACAGGTGTGTTCTATAAGTATCAAGCCTTTACACAATTAAAAATGAAGACAGCTGTCCACTCACAGCATTACCAATGTGTGAGTTTAACTATAGTGCAGATGTACTAAGTGCGTAAATGCTTGTAAACAATGCATGTCAATGAGTTAACCTTGGTAGCGCTATTCCTGGACCATTCCGGTATTGCCTCCCCTAGACTGAACAGTGAAACCCATAGCACTCTGGGATGACACTGGTGACCTAATTCACGGGTTATTATGACTTCAAAAGATCGAGAAATGAACATCCTGAGAAACCAGTTCACTGGAAAGGGTTGAAAATTCCCTCTGCACATGTGAGCACAGCGAATTTTGATTGGCTAAGGGGGTAAATTTTGGGTTGTTTTTTTTTTAACCAGTCGTGTCGGTGTACCCCTGTGCTCAGCAAGATGGCAGCAAACTTTCTGCTCGAGTTTGAAGTCTAGGGGAGGCAATACCGAAATGGTCCGGGAATAGCGCTAACAGGGTTAACTCACTGACATACATTGTCCAGTAATGACACAGGTAATTGGCATAATTTTTCTGGGGAAAAAAAACGGTGCCATTCTCGATAGAGATCAAATGATGTTTTAAAGCTTATCTTCCTTACATTAATTTCCTCAGACCATCAAATGAGTGCTGTTGCCATTTGAAATGTTTAGATTATTTTCACTGTAAGCCTTGTTTCTCCTGTAATTTCTGCACGGCAGCTCATGCCACAGGCTTTCAGGAGTCTTTTGGTGACCAAGTCAGAAATGGTTTATGCAATTAAATCTAGACCATGTTGAGGGCATCAGACATTCCCTTAACCTTTTAAGATACTGCTCCACTCTACACTGTCATACTCCATTTGACCACCAACCTGCTTTCTCAACTGAACGTTCCTGCATAGAGTATTTGGAAAACTGTTAAGTGATTAGATGTGCTGTTTGAGAACAGCAGTGCTTGCCAAAGTAGCTGCCATGATGGATCTCTTCTGACTCGCCTTGCATGTTAAAAGGTGTTTGGGGGCTTGAGTTGAGGGCAACAATGAATGAGAGTGATAGGTGGCTGTCTTTTCAATGAGAATGTATACAGTGTAGAAACCGAAGTGATATGCCTGCTCAGAAAGCAATGCAATGTAGATAGGTGCAATTGTGTCTGCTTCAAACTTTTGTGGCAATGTGTTAGAATACCAATTGGCTTTGCAATTAGTAGAATTACTGTTGGTTTCTGCAATTTTTTTTTGACAGGGTATGTGACCATAATAGTCCGATTCAAACACAATCAACACAAAAATGGATTTTCTTGCAGCAAACTATGTTCATATCTATTTTTTTACAACAAATTTGGTATGGGTTTAGCTGTAAATTTAGATTAGGGGCCCTGGGAGGGTAGAAAATGGGGAGGGTAAAAAAAAAAAAAAAAAAATAAAAATTTACACTGGACGCTTTTCAAAATAAAGCTGGTATTTACTTAAATGTTACATTTTAAAAAGTGGACAATTAGGAGGTCAATTTATCTCCCCAGATTGAAAAATAAAAGTAAAAAACAATCACATAAAAAACTCTAAATAGAAAAAAAGCCCTACAGACAGACAGAGCAGACTAGACAGCTAGGATCCATTGTGGATAGTGTTTACAGACATTACCAGGTCACCAAAAAATGACCTCACATCTGACATGGTATACTTTGTGGCCAGAGAAAAAAAAAACAGTGTACAGACATTCTACACTTGAGACAGGTGAGTGGGCCACACAGGAGGACGGAGAAACACTTCGGAGAAAAAAAAAAAAAAAAAAAAAAAAAAAAAAAAAAAAAGTTTTAAAACAGAGAGTCAGAGTGGCCATGAAAACATTCCAAAGGGCGACCGAGCAGACCAAGACCTGATCCAACCACAAATGAGAGAGAGAGAGAGAGAGAGAGGGAGAGTGAGAGAAAACCTGCTCCAAATAAGATCAAATCAGCAGATGGTCCAATATGTCCATAAACAAAATCAAACTGAAAATGTGCTCACAGGAAAGGGTTGTTTGGTAAGAACACTGCAACTGCTAACTTCAATGTCTACAACTGACTAAAAAATACAATGTAACTAATCCATGACTCGGATTAAAAAAAAAATGACTCAGATTATTTTTCGTACCAGAACACATTCCCTTTACTTCAAGCAGACATCTGACATTTGTAAAAATGATTGTTCTTTACATCAGAACATAATTATTATAACCCTTTTACTTCGAACATAAATTAAAAGACCGACTGGTCAGCAACAACAAAACAAGTTTAGATCGCTAGCATAAAACAAAGAAAAGTTCTGTTGTATGATGAAATCCTGAATGATTGATTTATTGTCAAGTGCATGACACACACACACACAAGCTTTTCATTAAACTTTATAATCAATTCTTCATAGGAATTTAGAATCAAACTTGATGTAGCCTGGTTTTCTTTGCTCTTCGCGAACACGCGCGCGTGAACACTCACACACAGCTTACATATGCACATTCACACTCCACACACAGGACAGAGATTTCAGCAGTAGTGAAAGTCACATCACTTGTATTCAATGCCTGCCTGTTTGCTTTAAGTAACTCCACAATGTGGATTTGGCCTGCTGCAGAACAAACTACGAAGCTAACTCCCTAGTTCCATGTCTGCCCAGACTCTCTTTTCCCAGCAGACAAAGTCAGGAAACCCTTGGAGGTCCAGCACGTATACTACAGGGGAAGGAATAAGAAGACGCAGAGCAGTCCACTCAGTGACTGAAGAGGGAACACGTGGTGTGGTGGACAGTCAGAGATCCGTAGGAAGGATGGACATATCCTGAAGCTGCAATATGGCCTTGCTCACACCACAATCTCCTTAACTCTGACCAGGGCTAGTGTCTTGAAATAACCAATGCTATCTAAGCAAACAAAGGCCAGCGTCTCTTTACACAACACACCCAGTGTTATTGGTTTTCTGTCTCACCAAACCGATGCGACAGGCTTGAACAGTCCATTCCAGTCGCCCTGTTTCTCACAGCCAGGCCCCCCTCCATCCACGTTTGTGTTGGAGGCAGAGCATCACAGTCCACTTTTCATTGATAACAAACAACAGAGCACATTTCCTCCACGGCCCACACGTCTCATAACAAAAAAAATGTGCACACTTCCATCAGTGCCCAGGGCACATCCTCTCCTCACACTGCCACAGTTCCACACTGCAAGCTACAGGACTGCTGCCCATTAAGCGGGGAAGCTTGTCTCCTCACTTGGGGCCCTGGACACACTGTCCATTCCCCTCACAGCATGCCTCCAAAGCCGGCCAGTCACAGCTGATCACACTGGAGACTGGGGCTCCACCTTCACTTTGTGCACAATCACAACAGTTTACTGATAATGGTCGACTAGGCACACATGTCTTCATTTAAGGAATGTTCTGTACAGCAAGTTTGATTTGCATAAATGGGGGTCTGTCTCCATCACAAACTGTAAGTCTTTCATGGTGACACGCTTTATGCGAGGTCGCCCAATCACCTGAACAAAAGAAAGAAAACAAACTATGAGCATGCACACAAAACAAGGAGTGAACTAATGCTTAGTAAATATACATTAACAAAAGCAAGAAAATCTTCAACTAACATGTCTTCTTGAAACATCACAACTTATCAGACATATCAAAAAAGTGCACAAAACTATAGTATCCAGATGATGGTAAACACACACACAAAATCAAGGGGTTTTTTACTTCAAGGATAACAGCTGCTGAAAGGAGAAAAGACATAGGATTTTGTTTTGAACAGGAAGAGCAGTGGGTAGAACAGACACAAGCAGGGTTTTGTCTTGGACAGAAAGAGCAAAGTTTACATCCTGGATATAGGTGGTAGAACAGACAGAGGGAAGGTACTGTCTTGGACAGAAAGAGCAGTGTGTGCATTCTAGTCACAGAGGGCAGAACAAACATTGGTGGTGGGTTCTGTCTTAAGCAGAAAGAGCTGCTGTGTTGCATCCTACATGCAGAGGCTAGGACTGACATAGGAGGCCGAGAGGTCAGCAAGTCACTGAGTAGTAAACGTATGCATGCAGGCAAGTGTGTGCATGCACACACACGTACACCTTGATAATGGAAAATGTTCATCACCAACAAGTCAAAGCATTGATATGTCTAACAGTACTTTTTTAATGCTACCCCCCAGTTTACCCAATACCAACATCTAAATCCAGTGGTGTGTCCAGGAATTATTACCCAGCGCTGTTTCAGTTAACCTTATACCAACAGCTCAAAACCATGGATATGTCCAGGAATCATTCCTCAATGCTACTTCAGTTTACCTTAAACCAACATCTCAAACCACTAGTCTTCCAGGATATATTTCTCAACACAACTTTGGTTTAACTTACACTGATAGCTCAAACGACTGGTACGTCCAGAATTATGTAATTCACCCCCAAGCCAACAGCTCAAACTATTGGCATGTTCAGGAATAATTCCTAAATACTACCCTTGTGTACACAGCTCAAACCATTGGCATGTCCAGGAATAATTCCTCAATGCTACTTCAGTTAACCTTACTCTGACAGCTCAAGCAACTAGTATGTCTGGGAAATATTCCTCAATGCTACTTCAGTTAACTCAATCAAGTCACAGCCAAAATGGGTCAGTTTGTCCCTCAGATCACACAATTTTTGGCAGTTTTCAAAAAATCATAAAAAAAAATCAACCACTTCACCAAGGAGCATGAAATACATCATCAGATAGAAGAAACAATATATCTATTAAAAAAAAACCTTACCTTCAGTGAGGAATCTACACAGGTCACATGATGTAACTAATCCAAAATAATACATATTTGCAGAAAAACAAAAATTTTCGTGCATGCTGTAATCCAATTCTTCATGCTCTCTATCCTCCCCACACAAGTTCAATTACACTTCTGAGCACTTTGTAGGACCTACAGAGAATAGTATATTTATGACAAGTGCATAAAACACAAGAATTTGACCACAAAATACTTGATCCACTCAAAATTGCATGATCGTGTTCAAAATCGTGTTATCGCAGGAACTGAAAGTAGGACAATTCAAATCTGTATAAAACTACTATAGAATACATGAAAAAATGGTCTTAGGGAAGCAACTGCAAAAAAAAAAAAAAAGGCCCTAAAGCTGTCCCTAAAACAAGATTTATTGCCCTTTAATAAAAGGCGGTATGATTTAAACATCGATAAACTCTGTCAGAAGTATGTGTCCGACACGCCTTCAAGTGATGTTCACAGTGTTGGAAACTCACTTCCGACAAGACTCGATTGAGTTACCCTTACACTGACAGCTCAAGCCACTGGTATGTCTGGGAATTATTCCCCAGTGCTTCTTCAGTTAACCTTACTCTGACAGCTCAAACCATTGGTATGTCTAGGAATTATTCCCCAATGTTACTTCAGTTAACCTTACTCTGACAGCTCAAGCCACTGGTATGTCTGGGAATAATTCCCCAATGCTATTTCAGTTAACCTTACTCTGACAGCTCAAGCCACTGTATGTCTGGGAATTATTCCCCAATGCTACTTCAGTAACCTTACTCTGACAGCTCAAGCCACTGGTATGTCTGGGAATTATTCCCCAGTGCTACTTCAGTTAACCTTACTCTGACAGCTCAAGCCACTGGTATGTTTGGGAATTATTCCCCAATGCTACTTCAGTTAACCTTACTCTGACAGCTCAAAAACATTGGTATGTCTGGGAATTATTCCCCAGTGCTACTTCAGTTACCTTACTCTGACAGCTCAAGCCACTGTACGTCTGTGAATTATTCCCCAGTGCTACTTCAGTTAACCTTACTCTGACAGCTCAAGCCACTGGTATGTCTGGGAATTATTCCCCAGTGCTACTTCAGTTAACCTTACTCTGACAGCTCAAGCCACTGGTATGTCTGGGAATTATTCCCCAATGCTACTTCAGTTAACCTTACTCTGACAGCTCAAGCCACTGTATGTCTGGGAATTATTCCCCAGTGCTACTTCAGTTAACCTTACTCTGACAGCTCAAGCCACTGGTATGTCAGGGAATTATTGCCCAATGTTACTTCAATTAACCTTACTCTGACAGCTCACGCCACTGGTATGTCTGGGAATTATTGCCCAATGCTACTTCAGTTAACCTTATTCTGACAGCTCAAACCATTGGTATGTCTGGGAATTATTCCCCAATGTTACTTCAGTTAACCTTACTCTGACAGCTCAAGCCACTGGTATGTCTGGGAATTATTCCCCAATGCTACTTCAGTTAACTCTCTTGTCAATCGGGCGCCCGCTAGCGCCCAACCGAAAATCACACAGCCAAAACGCTGAGCGCCTACCAGCGCCCCGTAAAACACGTGGCGACAATGGGCGCTGCCATGTTTCTCGTAGAAAAGGAAGTCTCGCGAGAACGTGATTTCCTTCTTCCTGTGGCCATTTTCTACCATCTGCAAAAAAAACGCGAGTCGATGCGTGCCGTGGTTCTCGAGTTATGAATTTTTATTTAAAGTTTTGAAGTCGAAATGCGGTTGTTTACCATGGCTTACTTGATTTCTGCCATTCTATAATGAGATTTAGTGATGGAGATACTGTGATTTGTAGAATTTGCGGTATAAGACTTAGTGAAAGTGCTGGGTGATTGAAGCTTAGAGTGACCTAGATTTTGACTGGGATGAGGTTCAAGGTATATGAGCAACGATTCGGAAGAAAGTTCTGAAGAAGATTTTTTTTTCCCCGAGTAAATGGCTCATGTGACATTCTTCAAACTTACGATATAGCAACATATATATTCGTAGGAATTTTTAAAATCATTTTCATTTCATTCTTTCCTTTCCTCTCTTTTAAATTATTTTTTTAATTGAGTAACCATGTTCAAATTACGGAGTTACCGATCTTGCCGATGGTTTTCGGTGTTACTAAGCTTGGATAAATGCATACTGAAGAGGGTTAACCTTACTCTGACAGCTCAAACCATTGGTATGTCTGGGAATTATTCCCCAATGCTACTTCAGTTAACCTTACTCTGACAGCTCAAACCATTGGTACATTGGGAATTATTCCCCAATGCTACTTTCAAATAACCGGAAGCCAACAGTCAAACCACTGGTATATCCAAGAACAATTGCCTTATGATACCTAAGTTAACTCTTTAACAACATTAAGAAAGAAAAGGGGTTAGAAACTGCCGCAGATACAGACAGACAGATTACAGGACAAAACACAATGCATTTCAACCTCTCAGGTCTTCTTCAGGCAAAAAACAAACTAACAATTAGGACAGTGAAACCAAAGAACGAAAAACTACTTATCTTCTCATATTCAGTGCAAAATGGCTGTTGGATGAAAACTACCTTTAACAACAGCTCAAACCACTGGTATGCCCAAAGAATAAGTTCTCAACACTACCTCAGTTTACACAGCTCAAATCACTGATATGTTTATGTATTATTTCCTAATACTACCTCAGTTTACCCTATACCAACAGCTTAAATGATCAGTATATCAGAAAATTATTCCCAACTATTATGTCCCCTACCCCAACATTTCAAACTACCATAAAGAATGTCACAATACTGCAAAGAATGCGATAGTTTTGTAAAGAATGTGACTATATTGTTTGGTATGGTAAAGATTGTGATTCATTCCGCAAAGAATGAGTCTTCACTGCAAAAATTATTCTCAACTATTATGTCCCCTATATCCCAACACTTCAAACTACCATAAAGAATGTCACAATACTGCAGAGAATGCGATAGTTTTGTAAAGAATGTGACTATATTGTCTGACATGGTAAAGATTGTGATTCAGCTGCAAAGAATGAGTCTTCACTGCAAAAATTATTCTCAACTATTATGTCCCCTATCCCAACACTTCTTCAAACTACCATAAAGAATGTCACAATACTGCAGAGAATGCGATAGTTTTGTAAAGAATGTGACTATATTGTCTGACATGGTAAAGATTGTGATTCAGCTGCAAAGAACGAGTCTTCACTGCAAAAATGAGGTAATACTGTCAAGAATGTGACAATGCCGTAAAGAATGCAGCAACAGTGAAAACATAAGTAAAAAATTACATAATTATTTTCTCTAAGTTGTAAAAAAAAAAGTGCCACGATGCACGAAAAACACAAAACATTAAAAAGGGAGAGGTTGTCATGAATGTGACTGTAAAGAATGTAACCATGTTCACAGGAATGTGACAATGGTGTTACAAGTACAATGGTGAATGTAACAATGGTGTTTTAAGTACAACAGTGAATGTAACAATGGTGAATGTAACAATGGTGTTATAAGTACAATGGTGAATGTAACAATGGTGTTATAAGTACAATGGTGAATGTAACAATGGTGTTATATAAGTAAAATGGTGAATGTGAAAATGGTGTTATAAGTACAATGGTGAATGCAACAATGGTGTTATAAGTACAATGGTGAATGTGACAATGGTTATAAGTACATTGGTGAATGTGAAAATGGTGTTTTAAGTACATTGGTGAATGTGAAAACGGTGCTATAAGTACAATGGTGAATGTGACAATGGTGTTATAAGTACATTGGTGAATGTGAAAATGGTGTTATAAGTACATTGGTGAATGTGAAAACGGTGTTATAAGTACAATGGTGATGTACAATGGTGTGATAAGTACAATGGTGAATGTAACAATGGTGTTATGAATGACAATGTGAATGTGACAATGGGGTCTGACAATGGTGAACGTGACAAAAGTATCATAAATGTGACAATGAAAGATGTGACATTGGTGAATGTGACAATGACATCATAGATGCAACAATGTGTGAATACGACAATGGCATCATGAATGTGACAATGGTCTCAGAAACTGACGATGACAATGGCCACATGAATGTGACAATGGTGTCATGAATGACCTTGGTGAATATGACTGGTGTCATGAATGACCTTGGAATGTGACAATGGTGTCACAGATGACCTTGGTGAATGTGACAATGGTGTCATAATAACCTTGGTGAATGTAACAATGGTGTCATGAATGACCTTGGTGAATGAGACAATGGTGTCATGAATGAGCCTGGTGAATATGACAATGGTGTAATTAATAACCTTGGTGAATGTGACAATGATATCATGAATGTGACACCGCTGTCCCTGAGTGTAACCATGGTAACCCAACTGTGAACTTACAGACTGCCTGTTGGATGAGGCTGAGGGTCCATTGGTTAAAACTTCCACTACTACTGCTGCCTGTCAGACAAAACAAAAAGTTGGTCAGCTTCTACAGATAAACATTTCTGTTCTGACTGGGAAATGATGAGCTTTTATTCATGTATACTGAACTCTTGGACCATGCTAGGAGGGGCAGCCTGGTTCCACTGAGCATATTGCTATGGACAGTCATATTATGCAACACTGGAATCTGTTTCACTCTTTCTGTCATTATCTTACAACTGCGAACAGTCGCACACGAAAATGACACTGTTGGGGGGAACACATATATCAATTTTCAACCAGCAGATCAAACTTTAAAATTGTTTTGTATTCCTAATTTACAAGATCTTTATGCCCCCCCCCCCCCCCCCCGACAGTCTACACATTTAATACTCTGCAACCGGAATAAACTTCCCAAACACCTGCTAACACAGCTTTGTCTGCACAGTTGGCTCTCCCTCTTTCTACAGTTTACCACATCTGGCAAAATTTTGTAGCTTAGGGCATGTATGTAATGAAGAATTTAGACAACCTCCTTAGGCCTCCACTTGATGGCCCATGCAAAAGAATACTCCTGAGGACCCTAGCAGCACTAGGCACCAGGGTACGACAGGTGAATGGGTGGGAATCACCTTCCAACATCGTAAGTGAAAAAAAAAAGAACACAGAGCATGACAAAAACTGTAGTTTCCACAAGTTGGACATGTTAACAAGATGAGCGAATATACGTCTTTTACACGTTCATGGAAATATCAGAATAAGCACCATGTGCATTTATCCATCCAGCTCGCTGTAAAGGAAAACATCAACAAATGACAAAAAAAAAAATGATGCTGCTTTCCTTCTGGATGAAAAAAATTGTTCAAAGATTAAGAAAATTCACCAACACAAGGATTTAATAATAACAAGAATGAAATATGAAAAAGATCAATACATATGTACAGACAGACAGACAGACAGAGAGAGAGAGAGAGAGAGAGAGAGAGAGAGAGAGAGAGATCAATGTATACAAGAGAGGGAAAGAGAGAGACGAGAGAGGGCTCATCAACAAAAAAAAAACCCACAAAATATAAAACACGGTAATAGGATATCTGTTGTAATTGGACACAAGAAATACCATCTTGGAACACTCCACACAAGCAGTGGGAGAAGAAAAAAAAATTCCAGCAAAATACAGAAAGAATGATAAAACTGTCTCACTTGTACCCCTGGCTCCTCCCCATCTAGTTTTCTTCTTTTGCGAGGACCAATGGCTGCCAGAGCTGTAAGGTTGGCCTCTCGTTGCCGCACTTCTTCTGCTTCCGCCTGCTGCATTTCCTTCGCTTTCTGCTTCAGCCGCAACTGTTCTGGGTCCTCATTCTTTGATCGACTCTGCACAAATCATCATCATGGCTATGGTGTTGATATGCCTCCATACACTCTCTTTTTTCGCCTTTCATCAATGGATTCATTTGTGTGTATCGACCGAGACGCAATACCACTGCTAACAATGAATCCATAACATACCCACTCTACAGTATGACAGTTGTTCCCCCCAAGGGATGAAGTACATGTCATTCGACGGCTGATTTCCACTGTCATGATAAAATTATATGTTTCTCATGCAGTGGTTTAATCATAAAGTACTAAATGATCTGTTGGTGAACTGATCAGGAAAGCTGGCACCAGTGACAGATGCTTAAATACATGAGATCAATGCGTCAAACAAACTGTTTATTTAAAAAATAATGAACATTTCAACCAGGAAAGGAAAATGAGGAAGGGGGAGAAATTATTTCAAGAGTACTTTTTATTCATGAAGACATGGAAAAGAAAAAGAAAAGTACCTTGATAGCTCTTAAAAGCATCTCCCTTTCCTGTTCTTCATGACGCTTCTTCTCTGCCTTGTCCAGCTCTTCCAAGAATTTTAATTGGTTGCGCACATCCGTCGTCATGTCATAGCGGGGGTCCACTTTGTAGATCTCCATCCGGTGCTCTGCTGTGGTGGATAGCTTGCTGACCAAGTCACGCAACATTTTTTCAGTGGCATGAGAAATGATCCGCGACACCTCTGGGAGAGACCCCTTCTAAGCCTTGCTTCTTGGCTGCATAAGACAGAAAACTTCATTTTAGCTCCCTGCATGTATCTGGCCTTAATACTTACCACTTCTCAACCAAAAAACTCCAGCAATAACATTTTAGTGTGCAGGAGGTTACAAACCATGGTCATCAAGTTTAAGGAAGCACCATTTACTGGATGGAATTGGATGAAAAATAGAGTGTGTGCAGCAGACTTCAAGAATCCTGAGATCAGGAAGAGTAGCATGAGACAGGATACTGTACACCACTCAGGTTCATTGAAACCAATAATTCTGATTGAAGTCACTGTGCATATAAAAGCAAGCTCACATCTGGAAGACAAGAGTATACCAGTCTTGTCTGCAGCTTGAGGGAATCTCCCTTTAAAGCAAAAGTCCTTGTCATACAGGTTCCATTTGCATGTCTCACACAGAAACTCTTACTGGTGCTGGTCCTTCTTTGCACCTCCCCCCCCTCCACCCCAAAGGAAAACACAGTTCCACATATTTTTTTCCTCACTGAAATTCAACTTTCTTATGTTCCACTGAAACCAACATACATCAAGAGAAAGAGAAATGCACACTTGACTGAAAAAAAACACAACCACACGTTTATATCAGTATGTACACTATTCTGGCCTTTATTCCCCATCCACACTCCGACACAGGTACCATTTCTGAACACAGAGAAGGAACCTGCAATTGCAACACATCACGGTTATGACACAGATTATACTGACTTCTTATGCCTGTCACTGATTATACCGACTTCTAATTTTTCACAAGCAGCTCCAATATTCCCCCCCATTTCACAGGATCCAGACAAAATATGACGATTGTTCAAGTTTCAAACCTCTGACTTACCGATAGCAGCAATCCGACTCATAACAATATCCTGTGGAAGGAATGTTGTATCCTGGCATGAGCGAATTTGCGAGCCGATCAACTCTGAGTTGGTTGCTAGGATATTCTTGGATTCCTCAGACAGGTTCACTCCTCCCATTGTAGCCACGTCATTGATGTCATCATTGTCATCTCTGTCCACAGAGCAAAAAGTACAATGAAGTAGTTTTGGAGTGAAAACAGTAAGAATATTGTTATTCTGTTAACTGGTAGCTCTACAATGGATGTGAAAAGAACCTGAGGATTTGAGTATGTATACTGAAAAAGAGATTTTACAAACAAAAATAGTTTTACGAGATACTTCCCTGTCCAAACAAATGTTTTACCCCTATATAGCGAGGAACATCACCACAATATCGGGATCCCTCAAAAAACAGAATCATGAGAGGAGGGAGCTAACCTCGCCTCTATACCCAGCCAGGCAGTACCAGTGATCACCCTCAGTCAGTTCACGTCATTGTGCAATATTCAGACTAGCTCAGTTATTGTATGTTTTCCCAACAAAGCAAAGGGAGAGGACAGGGGGTGTCCTAGTGTTTGGACAGGTGAGTAGATAATGAAACTCCTTTTAGTAGTAGAATTCTTTTCTTTTGTACTTTCCAGTCCAAACAAACACCTCAATATCAGGAAGGATAGTGGGATGCATGCTCACCAGAACAGGAAGGCACTGATCCCATATGAATGTTTCTGTACAGTTTCCCAAGCCTAGAACTCAGTGTCAGAGGCTACCAAGGGCCCTACCCCACAGTCTTCCTTGCGTAGCCCTCTTCAGTATGCGCTTACCTGAGCTTAGTTACGCCAAAAACCTATGGCAAGAGTAGTAACTCCATAATTCGAACATGGTTACCCAACTTAAAAATTAATTTAAAAGAGAGGAAAGGAAATAATGAAATGAAAATAATTTTTCAAATTCCTACAAATATATATGTTGCTATATCATAAGTTTGAAGACTGTCTCATGAGCCATTTACTCAGGAAAAAAAAATCATCTTCTTCTTCAGAACCTTCTTCTGAATCATTGTTCATCATATCTAGAACCTCATCCCAGTCGAAATCTAGGTCACTTTGAGCTTCATTACCCAGCACTTTCACGAAGTCTTATGCTGTAAATCCTACAAATCACAGTATCTTCATCACTAAATCCCATTATAGAACAGAAGAAATCAAGGTTAGCCCATGGTGAAAAACAGCATTTCGACCACAAAACTTAAAAAATTCATAACTTGAGAACTAAGGCATGTATCGACTCACATTTTTTTGCAAACAAAAGTGAATCGCTACAGGAAAAACAAAGTCATGTTCTCGCAGGACTTCCTTTTCTACGAGAAACATGGCGGCGCCCATTGTTGCCACGTGTTTTACGAGGCGCTGGCAGGCGCTCAGCCTTTTGGGAGTGTGACTTCCGGTTGGGCGCTAGCGGGTGTACACTTGTCAAGAGAGTTAGTCTGGGAGGTGAAAGGATTAGTCCCTGCTCTCCCTCAAGATAATGACACCAAGAGATATGCAATATCTGAAGGAAAAATGGATTTTTCAAGCAGAAAATCAGGAAAATGAGCAGTCCCCCCCCCCCCCCCCCCCCCCCCCCCCCCTTCATACTGGGAAAGTAAGTACAAACAACGCTACTCCAAAGACTTTACTATATGTCATATACATATACATGGTACCTTGAACAAAATGCAATGTAATATAAAGTGCAAATAAATAACCAAACGGCAAGAAGTGACAGCGCTGTGTGAATTGAAGGATCAAAACAGAATGAAAGCCAAGAGACGATCCCCCATGTTAACTGTCTCTGGAGGACAAAGATAGCCACATCTTCCAGCCCTAACCCATGATCAGCCTCCACTGGAGGAGAGGGTTCAACACCCCCCGCCCCCCCACACATTCTCCTTTCTCTTTTTTCCCCCTTCTGAAAAGGAGAGGTAAAGGTAGGGAACGCAGAGACCAGACGCCAAGTCCAAAGTGACAATGGGGAGAACCAAAATTGACTACCAAGGCTAGACAGAGATGAAAGGACATGAGTAAGGAGGACAAAGGCCCAATACCCTATAGGGGCTGAAACTTCAGCAAGCCACAAAATCTCTGAGGAACATCTTCTGCTTTCGAAAAATGCACAAGACAGAAAGAACAACTCTAAAAAAATGACACTGAGGAGGAAAAAGATCGCCCACCAAACAACAAGAATACAAAAAAAAAAAAAAAAAAAAAAAAAAAAAAAGAAAAGAAAAGAAAAGGAAGTCTGACTGTTTTGGTCTGTCTTGAAGGCTGGGAAAATGTAGGAGAGGGTTCAAACACAGTTCCACATAGCCAGGAGTGTCCACAGAGGGGGGGGGGGGGGGGGAAGAAAAGGGGAGACACTGGCTGTCTCCAAGCCTTAGAACTAATACCCAACCACTGAAGCTGGTCTTCTCTGAGGTGACTCTCTAGCCCAAAACTGGCTGACCATGTAGGAGGCTTACACGACTCTAGTTGTAAGGTATGAGGGGAATGTTCAGAGCAAAAGATGCAGGTCCCGTGAGTGTAAGTGCCAAAGGGCTAACAGCAACATCAAGGGCAGATGCATGACTCTGCATCCGAAGCAGAGGGAAAGGTGGACAGTCATGAAAGATTCCAAAGAGAATGACAGCGGAGCCAAATGCTGGAGAGAGAGAGAAAGCAATCAAGCACATCTTGCACATATTTACAGACAAAATGCGCCCTTATGATGGAAGAGAGAAAGAAGCTTCTGCAACTGGAACGAAAACAAGCTTAAAACCAGTTCATATGATTCAAGAAAGACTGAAAAAAAAAATGAACTGCAGAAAACAGAGGGGGGCATTCCCTCACCAAGGAAACAGACAAAACTGAGCTAATTTGAGTATGGTGCAATAACCTGTCACTGAGAGTGATCAATCTTACTGCGGAACTGGGTATGGCAATAAGATTAGCTCCCTGCTACCAGCCCCCGCGGCAAAGTGCTTAGCGTCGCGGACTCCCGGCTGGGAGGTCGAATCCCATCAGAGACATGTGGGTTTTTCTGCCCCGACTGGCTCCTACCCAGATTTGAGTTCTACGGGCTTAGTTGGGAAGACTGGGACCACACAGTCGAGTTTCATCCACTTAATGGATGCGTTTCTGAGAGTTGCTCAAATTTCCTGACCAACACTACAGGTGCCTGTATCTCTCGGGCCTGGTTGACGCCGGGATATATTATGAAAGGAAGTGTAGAGTACAGCCCTGTCATGTTGTCTCAGACCAAAATGGAAATCCGTGGCATCATCTAATCATCCTCATTCTCATTGATCAGCATTTAAAAAAAAAAAAAAGTCTCAAATTCTGTGGCCCTTCATGCCCTGCTCACATGATGACCTCAGTTTCGAAGTCCTCTCCACGTCTGTGGCCGTGGTTTGGTTCCGTCGGGGTCACCGGTATCAGCGAGTCCATGGGGCTGTCACTGGATGGAGGGAGAGCTCACTCACGCCGGCTCCGCGACTAAGCAATTATTGTCGCCAGCAGGGGGCTTAGTAGGTGGTGTCCTGCATATGTTAGATCAGAAAAGGCGCCACTGAACACCACCGAATTGACTCGGCGGCAGTGCAGTGTCTCCTCCGGTGGGTTGTCTCTTGACGACTTGATATTGACTGCTCCCCGTGGGTTGCCGGTGTCGGGGTTGCGGCAGGGCCGACCGGGCTGTGGCTGTGGATGGGGTGTCGGAATGAGCAGCGTGTGTGCACTGCCTCTGAGGTGGCGCAGAGGACAGCAAAAAAAAAAAAAAAAAAAAAAAAAAAAAAAAAAAAAAAAAAAAAAAGCTCCTGCTTTCGCCTCTATTTTCTTTCTTTTTTTTTGGGGGGGGGAGGGGAACCTGAAATCATGCTGATATTTCGGGCCAAGTAGAGATAAGGTGTCTGTCTGGACACGTAAGAATGAGAAAAATAATCATCAAACAACAAAATAATCCAAGTCACCCTATGATGGTACCATTTGCCAAACAGAATATCAAGAGAGGAAGTTGACATGAATGTAAACTGAAAGGCAGAACAACAGCTGTTGCCAACAATCCACACATCATTACTTCAAGACTGATCAAGTCCACTTCTGGAAAATGGTGCACTCCCACACGGCCTTTCTTGCCACAGACAGTTTGGTGGTGGCGATGTATTAGACAGAAAAAGCCCTTTTCACATGAAAAAAAAGAGGAAGTTTAACCTAGTCTCTTACTTCAAAGCCTCAAATTTTCTTTTCTCCTTGTGTGGTGGTGGCACCACACTGGTGCTGGTGTCCACCTTCTGGACAGGAGTCTGAAGGATAGCTGCCGCGGCGGCCGCCGCTGACCCCGTCTTGATGCGGGACGCACTCACTGCCTGCCGGCGAGGGGGGCGGTTTGGTGGCCTGCATCAACACTTTGCTGGAGGCTGGTCCCAGCTGAGACAGAGGGGACGAATGGGCTGTGGCACTGGTGGCTTGGTCTGTATGTGCGTCGTGGTCACCACTGCTGGTTTCTGTTTAAATCACACACACAGGGAGGAGCCATTACTTTTCACTGGGTATGCTAGTGTCAGAGCCATGACATGAAGGAAGATCACCATCCACCATCACTCTTGAATCACATAAACTGCGCCATTAATCTCATGCTCATAGTTCAACACAACTGAAGGATGTAAGATGCACAGTGCAATGCAAATACATCTCAAACCAAAGAGGCATGTGACCTAAGACTTTTTCTTCAACATCTCTTTCAAAACTTAACACAACATCCTCTGCTCATTTGGGCACAAAAATAATAAGACACCCAAAAAAAAAACAACCCCATCTTCCCCACCCAGCTAAACCCCCTGTGATATGCTATGACCTTAAAACTTCCGGTGTCAAAATGCTTAATTGATCCGAGACCAAGTTCTCTTTATGAACCAATGAAATCTTACTTTTCTGTTGTCTCTCACTGCAGTCTCATAACTTCAAGCTGTTCACTTCATTTTTATGATGACCAATGAAATCTTTCTTTTCTGTTGTCTCTCACTGCACTCTCTTAACTTCATGCTGTTCAATCCATTTTTATGAACCAATGAAACCTTTTTTTCTGTTGTCTCTCACTGCACTCTCTAACTTCATGCTGTTCATCTCCATCCAACACATCCACATGCAGGCTAACTGTCTCACAGACCACCAGCAAGGCTGAGATATATGGAGCTGTCACTACAGACAACTATCAACTGGAGGCCGTGGTACAGGGCTGTCACTACAGACAGCCATCAACTGGAGGCTGTGGTACAGGGCTGTCACTACAGACAGCCATCAACTGGACACTGTGATACAGAGCTGTCACTACAAACACCTATCAACTAGAGGCTGTAATACAGGACTGTCAGTATAACAGGATAACGATTTTTATTTGTCCAAAAGATAGAAAATTTCATTTTCAACACCACAGCAACCATATACCAGGACAATACAGAAAGAAGAGAGGCGTAAACAGCCTGTGTATGAATCAACAGTAAATCTATCCCATCAGTACAATATTTTCGTGCAAGCACGAACACTCTTCCCACACACACCCTCCCACCCACCCGCCCACACACACACACAACACACACGTACAAACACATGAGCATACACAGCTGCAGTACACATCCACTCTCTTTACAGCATGGAGCCTAAAATTACATAAAAAAAAGCATCATCATTAAAAGCAAGCCACCTTCTCTATTTAAATATATTCAGTTTAGTAAGATTAGAATAATAAACATGATTATGTAAGACCAGGCATCCCTCGATACATATGATTAAAACACACACACACACACACACACACACACATACACACACACAGAGCACATACACACATACGCAAGCACGCACGCACGCGCGCGCGCGCGCACACACACACACACACACACACACTACTGTCAAAAGTTTGATTTTTAGATTGAGGCTTGATGCCCTTAAAACCAAATTCTGTAAACATGTGACTTGTATTTGTGGCCAGCAAATCACTCCATTCCATCTACTTTTTTGTGCGATAGAATGAAAACCTATTTAACTGCTTGGTTGTTGAACACTGAATCATCGATGTCAGTATTTAAGACATCATCTCTAACGAATCAAACATTGTTGAAGTTGTTCAAGGACTGATTAAGAGCCCAATCAGACATTAACTTTAACGTCTATGTTTATTTTCCCCATCTTGGTGTTAGCTGCTTATTTATTGTTTCTTTTAAAGTTTTGGATTCAGTTATGTATGTTTTTTTTACTTTTTGGTTTAAATTATTATTGTTTATTTTATCTAGGCCTAATTGCATTACACATACCTACGTACGCCCAAAATCAACACCAACCGTTCGCATGCATACACCCAAAACACCACATGCACACACACACACACACACACACACACATATAACTTACATACTGTCTAAGATCACTGTTAGAGGTGGATAGACGTTAAATTAAAGAACGAACGACACACACTACAGACAGCTATCAACTGGAGGCTGTGACATACACAGCTGTTACAACAGACAGCTGTCAACTGGAGGCTGTGGTACGGGCTGTCACTACAGACAGCTATCAACTGGAGGCTGTGGTACTGGGCTGTCACTACAGACGGCTATCAACTGGAGGCTGTGGCACTGGGCTGTCACTACAGACAGCTATCAACTGGAGGCTGTGGCACTGGGCTGTCACTACAGACAGCTGTCAACTGGAGGCTGTGGTACAGGGCTGTCACTACAGACAGCTGTCAACTGTAGGCTGTGGTACAAGGCTGTCACTACAGACAGCTATCAACTGGAGGCTGTGGTACAGAGCTGTCGCTACAGACAGCTGTCAACTGGAGGCTGTGGTACAGGGCTGTCACTACAGACAGCTATCAACTGGAGGATGTGGTACAGGGCTATCACTACAGACAGCTATCAACTGGAGGCTGTGGTACAGAGCTGTCGCTACAGACAGCTATCAACTGGAGGCAGTGGTACTGGGCTGTCACTGCAGACAGCTGTCAACTGGAGGCTGTGGTACAGAGCTGTCACTGCTGACAGCTGTCAACTGGAGGCTGTTGTACAGAGCTGTCACTGCAGACAGCTGTCAACTGGAGGCTGTGGTACAGAGCTGTCACTGCAGACAGCTGTCAACTGGAGGCTGTGGTACAGAGCTGTCACTGCAGACAGCTGTCAACTGGAGGCTATGGTACAGAGCTGTCACTGCAGACAGCTGTCAACTGGAGGCTGTGGTACAGAGCTGATGCTACAGACAGCTATCTATCAACTGGAGGCTGTGATACAAGGTTATGACATGACGTCCCAGAGACTGACCTGTTTACCCTACAAATACAAATGGTCAACCTTTCCACAAAAACGAGGATACTTTAATTAATTTAAAAGCTTCTGTCAAAGCAGGCGGGAAAGGCTAGAGGAAATCTTTAAAAAAAAAAAAAGTAAAAAGAAGGAGGGAGGGTAGGTGGGTTGATAAAGATCTGACCTCAGTGTTCTTGATTTCATACCTTCTCCTCCAGTCGCAGCAGCTGGAAATTCCAGCTCTGTCAATAATACTTTTCCTATACTGCATGGCCCACAACCCCAAACTGCTCTCTGTTCGTTTCAGCAGGCTCAGCAGGATATAGATTTTGCCCACAACAGCAGAATTTGCTGCTCACTGCTCAGTCCACTCAAACTGGCACTATGAGACAATTGCCTGATTACACTCCAGAGGCATGGTTTTCTCTCATGAACTTCATATCAAGATTTTCTATTTGGCACATTCATACTTTCAGAAAACATGCGATCAGAATATGTTGAAATCATACAGTTATACAGGCTGGCAGAGACTATCAATAGGAGACTGCAATACTAGGTTGAGACCATAGGAGAGCTAACAAGGACTTCATTTCACAAGCACTTACAAGGACAAACTGAAACATCTCCGCAACAAATGCAAGCCATATGCATGTGCTTCTAGGACAAATCTTATGCACACACAACACTGCATAAACATTCTTTACAATTTTTTATTGATATCCAGATGGATAAAATCCTAGGGAGTCTTGTCAGACTGACCAGAAAAACAAATGCTATGGTCTTGTCCAAGCAGAAAGGTCCTTATTGGTGTTTCTATAGGAGGTCATCTATGTAATTCAATGTCAGAGAGGGTCATGCATTTATTAACCCTCTTGACCATCGAGCGCCCGCTAGCGCCCGGCCGGAAATCACACAGCCAAAACGCTGAGCGCCCGCCAGCGCCCGGTAAAACACGTGGCAACAATGGGCGCCGCCATGTTTCTCGTAGAAAAGGAAGTCTCGCGAGAACGTGACTTCCTTCTTCCTGTAGCCGTTTACTTCCGTTTGCAAAAAAACCGCGAGTCGATACGTGCCGTAGTTCTCGAGTTTCGAAATTTTTGAAGTTTTGAGGTCGAAATGCCGTTTTTCACCGTGGCTAACCTTGAGTTCTGCCGTTCTATAATGAGATTTAATGATGGAGAAACTGTGTTTTGTAGGATTTACGGCATAAGACTTGGTGAAAGTGCTGGGTAATGAAGCTTAGAGTGACCTAGATTTCGACTGGGATGAAGTTCCAGGTATGATGAACAACAATTCGGAAGAAAGTTCTGAAGAAGATTTTTTTTATTTCCCGAGTAAATGGCTCATGTGATATTCTTCAACTTACGATATAGCAACATATATATTCATAGGAATTTTAAAAATTATTTTCATTTTCGTTATTTCCTTTCCTCTCTTTTAAATTAATTTTTTAATTGGGTAACCATGTTCAAATTACGGAGTTACTTACCTTGCCGACGGTTTTCGGTGTAACTAAGCTCAGATAAAGTGCATACTGAAGAGGGTTAAGGAAGATGTACCGGAGACACTGAGATAATACTAAGGAATTTCGAGGGCCAGGATTTAGCTCTTTCTCACTCAATATTTGTGTGTTTGTATGTGTGTGTTTGAAGGTGTGTGGGATAGGGGCAAAGGGCATTCTTGTCAGTGTCTTTGTTTTCACCTATTTGGAATATAGTACTATTTTGGGACAGGTAAACATGGGAAAAAAGAGCACACACACATGAATGCGCACCCTCACACACACACACACGTAGCGCATTTCACAACAAATATTTCAATAACATATTGAAAACAGCCATGCTCACAGCATTTAACGACTTTCACATCATACATGATTCATACTCAAAACATTCGTCATTCACTGATACAACCTATTTACCTAGAACATAAATATCCAGAACTAAACACACTACCAATAAACTAGTCAGACTTCATGCCCTCATGAAAACAGGGTAATAATCTTTGGTTCAAAGCTTTAAATCAATATATGGTATTAGATATAACCTAACACACACAAATGAACCGGTTCAATGTCACTGATCCCCTTCCCTTCCGCTCTCCCCACCTCTTATAGAATACTACGACAGCTCTTGCTACACAGGCCACTGACCGTCTGAGTTCTGACCACCGTTGCTGGTTGAGAGAGAACCGGCGGGCGGGGTGCTGGAGCAGGAGGGACATGAGATGTGGATGTTGCAATAACAATGTCGTGGGGCGGAGCCCGGATCCCGTCAATGGTCATTCTGTTCTGCTGCATGCACTGGCGCAGCATTGGCAGGCTTTTCTGTGGAATAGCTTCAAATGTCAAGTCTGATGGCCAGACATCTGGCAACAGAGTCCCTTCATCACTATCGTCAGGTCAGCCTGAACACGTAATACAACTATTTATTGGCAAAGACTACAGTATTTTGCAGAAGTGTGGACACATACATGAGTGCATGTGTGTGTGTGTGTGTGTGTGTAACAGTAGGGATGTTGTGAGCGAGAGAGAGAAAGAGAGGGAGAGAGAGAGAGGTGCATTTATGAGTGAGTGAGTGAGAGAGAGAGAGAGAGAGAGAGAGAGAGAGAGAGAGAGAGAGAGAGAGTGTGTGTGTGTGTGTGTGTGTGTGTGTGTGTGTGTGTGTGTGTGTGTGTATGTGTGAGTGAGTGAGAGACGGATTATACGGGTTGGAAAGTTGATCTGTGAAGGTAAACATTTTCTTTCAAACGAAGTCCTGAAAAAATAGCAGTCCTACAAACGCATCTGCTGTGGAACATACATGTAGAGACGGTTCAATCATCACCTACCGGATACAACAAACAGGATACAGCACAGTGACAGAGTGGACTAGAGGGGTTTTTTGTAATCATCACCTACTGGATATGACAATCATTATACTGCATGATGATGATGATGATGACAGTGGACCAGATGGTTCCATCATCACATACAAAATAACACACACATGATATACTGTATGGTGGCACAGTGGACCAGATGGTTCCATCATCACATACAAGATAAACACACATGATATACTGTATGGTGGCACAGTGGACCAGATGGTTCAATCATCACATACAGGATACAACACACATGATACACTGCAGGGTGACACAGTGGACCAGATCGTTCAATCATCACATACAGGATACAACACACATGATATACTGTATGGTGGCACAGTGGACCAGATGGTTCAATCATCACATACAGGATACAACACACATGATATATCATATATTGTATGGTGACACAATGGACCAGATGGTTCAATCATCACACACAGGATACAACACATGACATACTGCAGGGTGACACAGTGGACCAAATGGTTCAATCATCACACACAGGATACAACACATGACATACTGCAGGGTGACACAGTGGACCAAATGGTTCAATCATCACACACAGGATACATCACATGACATACTGTATGGTGGCACAGTGGACCAGATGGTTCAATCAACACATACAGGATACAACACATGACATACTGCATGGTGACATACTGCACGGTGACACAATGGACCAGATGGTTCAATCATCACATACAGGATACAAACACACACGATAAAACTGCAGGGAGACACAGTGGACCAGATGACTGAACCATTACCTTTTTGATATTATAAACAAAACTGTACATGGTAACACAGTTCGCCAGATGAGTCAGTTATCACAAACTGGGTATAACAATCCAACACAGCATGGACACACAGGGGAACAGATATATACTGCTGTGCAGCATATGTGACCAGGACAGTGACCACTGCTCAGGCCTTTAGTATCACGCATCTCTGAACCTGATCACGACTCACAAGTAAATCAAGGACCAAGGTACTAACTGATGCTCTGCCTTTGTTTTTTAAATCTCCAAAAAGATTTCAAGGAGAGTAAGGAGAGAAAAACTCCCAAGAAGAAAGGAACCACAAAAATGTACACTAGAAAGAAAGGAATGATAAACAGAGGCAGTAGAGCATGGGGAAGGTCACTCACTTTGAGGAAGGGGACAAGGTAAGGCTGTGGAGAGGACTTCAGTTCATGTTGCAACTTCTGGGTGAACACTTCCGGCTCCACCTTGGAGTCCTAAAACACCAAGAGAAAGTTTCATATGAATCAATGTTGGCCTTTTAGCAACCAAATCTGGCCTTTGCCCATCTTTGCCTCATCTACTCTATAACAACATTGGCCTTCAAAACACCAATCTGTCCTTCAATTATTTCATCTCACTACTGATCCATCCTGCGAGGACAAATCAGCCTTTCTTTTGTTTGGGGTTAGTTGGGAAGAGTTAAGGGTTAAGACTCAGCCTTTTGGATGGGCAGCTTTTATAGTAAATTATTCATGATTAAAAACAATATTGAAGAGCACATTAGAAAAGAACAATTTCAACTTCAGCAATTGTGAGATATGTGCTGCAGGCACTTCATAATAATTTTTTGGTATTGCATTTGTTGTTTAACCCTCTTGTATTCATAACGTGCGCAGACGGGAGCGCTGAGACAGCGCGCTAGATTTTGTAACGGTCGCAGACGGGAGCTGCCCGCCGCATGTGTACGGTACTTTTCCATCACGTGCTGACTCCGTGAAAATACTCGGAGAGCCACTAAAAGTTGTTGGGGATTTCCCACTATAGTCCAGTAATGTGGCAGCACTATTTTTGGATGCTGGCACCACTTCCATTCACTAAGAAAGAGGAGAAACTGCAAGCGAACAGTTGTGCGCGAGACTGACCGATTTTTGCAATGGCGTCGTCTGCTAACAACAGCGACTTTGATGATATTCCTGAGTGTTCAGCGGAGGAGTGGGATCAAATTATGCAAGAATTAGAGAAGTATGAAAATAGAGAGTTAGGAGAAGAGAATGATGTTGAAATCGGCACCAGTGAAGGAGAGGAAAAAATGGTGAAAGCGACCAGAGAACCACGTGCTACTCGCCAGTCTGCAAAACAATGGCGACCGGCTACACATCCTGCCGCGTGGCTCCATTCCAACAGCCGACAGGCCCTGCGCACTCACTGCCGAACACTGCCACCGCACTAGATTATTTCTTCTTTCTACCTCTCATATTTTTCAACTAGTAGCAGAAGAAACTAACAGATACTCTCAAAATAATCAGCTAAGGGCACACCTGACTCCCTGTGGTTCGACACAACACCTGACGAAAATGGGGGCTACGTCTCTGTACTGATTATTCCGTATGACAACTAAGGGACGACGCGTAGAAAACGTCATACATGTGTTTTTTTCTGCCAGGTGCCTTTATGCTTTCATAAGAATGACTGTTTCCATGACTACCATGCGCTGAAGTGGGCTCAACAGTAGGGCAGTTTGCTAGTCTCTGTGTGTTTGTGTGTACATGTATATATGCTTACCTGTAGTTCATGGTGACAGTGCTTTGATGACACTTGGCAGCAGTGACACTCTACTCAATTTCCTCACTGTACAGCTATACAGTGTGTAATACATATGGACATGTATAAGGTGCTTAGAACAGTGACAAAAAAACAATGAGGAACTGTGCTTGAATCTACAGTAACTCTTCAGTAGTGACAATTGACACTGGTTGTGTGTGACATTCTGTGGATTACCTGTGGGGACTGAACAGGCGGACAGAAGACAGATCATCTCACTTAGGCCGCAGCTTTCATTTTACAACACTAACATGCATGTGCATGGGATAACTGCATGGTGGTGTGCTGTATTTAGAATTGTCACCATTGCATGTGACACATTGGGTGACATTTTGGTGACAGTGACACATGACCTTTCACCTCGAGACACACAAAATCTTGCTCACAGTATAGAACAGAGTCTTGTGACCATACATGCGGAATTTCGTAGCTCTAGGTTTATTCTTGGTTGTGGTGAAGCATGAACCATACATACCCATTTTAAGGCTAAATTCACCAAAAAAATCTGAAAACTGGGGGGAATTTGGCCTCAGAGAATCTGAATACAAGAGGGTTAATGTAATCTGGTTAATCTGCTCACAAAGAAATGTTTCACTGCACAACATACTCTCTGTATTCTGTTTTTGAATACAACTACATTTGTCAGAGCCAAATGCTTATGAACCCAAAAACAAAACAAAACAAAACAAAACCAAAAGACCCAGAAATCACTTTCATCCATTCTGAGCTCTGGCAATAATGATGGCGATCCTTTAAAGCAATCTACAGAGGTGACATAACAATCTTTCAAATATGAATTTTTGTTCTTTTAAATCATGAATTTTCTTCTAACTTATACTTGTACTGGTTGTAAAAATTATTGGTCAAATTTGCACCAACAATCATGTTCTTTTCATTCTTAATATGAGTGTAGTTTTTTTAATGACCGGGTCTTTAGTGCACATTATCTAAGAAGAAAAAAAAAAAAAGCTATAAATGATTCTGGTCTCAACAGTAGCAAAAAGTTATTTTTCCTGGGTGGTAATAAACATTTTGGCCATGTAAAAACTGTTCTGTTACGGGATTTTCAATGTTGTCAACTAGGTGGGCTGGGTTTCAAGAAGTTCATAAAGCACAACTCAGGAGCAGATCAGCATGGCAAATGCCATTAAGCATCAATACTGGCCTCAGGATCCAGCTGCTGCCTATCACTGACTTACCCAACATTTGAACAGGGGTGATGAAACGCTAGACATGCACCCAAATGCTATAATATGAAATATAATTGAGTTTACAACATTTTCCACACATTAAGCTGAATGAATGACAATGGTTTCTGCACTTAACCTCTGCTCTACATAGTAATGATCCCCTCCCCCACTTCCATTTTCTTCCTAACTAAACAGAACTCAGCTCCCACTTAGACCCTTAGTCAGACCACGAAAAGAGTACTCTGCATGGGTTTAATTACTGAGTGTGAAGCATCGCTTGCTCCCTTCCAGATTTCAGACAGACACACAAAGTCACTGTGCATGTCTTTTCTTTTTCTGAGAAATTTCGGAGTGTCAGTGGCCTGTCAGCAGCAAAAACATAAGAACTTAACCAGATGCAGAAGAAGAAATATATATGGAGATGTAATATAAAATGGAACAACTTATTTGTTTGTCACTGAACCATGGTGACATTTATTCAAGACATTTTTGGACAATCTATGTTTTTTTTGCACACAGCAGATGAAATAGTTTTCTTGTACATTCTGTAACAGTGAAAATTTCCACTTTTTCTGTGTGTGAAGAAGCGCTCTGCAGCACTTCCATGCATAAATCAATTTTGGTAACAAGATCTTAGATATGGCTACAAGGTTTTTCTGCCTGACCAGCTACTAGCGAAAAAGTGTGCCTTTATCACTCAGACCTGCTACTTATCACCCTCAATGCTTTTGATCAAGGCCAAGTGGTATCACTAGTACTAACAATTTACATATTCTTTTGGTAATGACACACTTAACAGATATCTATTGTTACCATTTATGATTATTACTAATGCAATCCACACACACAAAGAATACCGACAGAGGGCAGCTATCAATCCAGATGACGATCCAAGCTGCCCTCTGTATTTATGATTGCCACAAACATGACCCACATAGAACTCTTAACTCGATCAAATCTTGTCGGAAGCGGGGTTTCCGACACTGTTCACATCGCTTGAAGGTGTGTCGGACGCATACTTCCGACAGTTTTGACGATTTTAAAATCATACCGCCTTTCATCAAGGGCAATAAATCTCGTTTCAGGGACAGCTTAGGGTTTTTTTTTGCAGTTGCTTCCCTTAGACCGTTCTTTGTGTATTCTGTAGTAGTTTTATACAGATTTGAATTGTCCTACTCTCAGTTCCTGCGATCACACGATTTTGTGTGGATCGAGCATTTTGTGGTCAAATTCTTGTGTTTTTTATGCAGTTGTCATAAATACACTATTCTCTGTAGGTCATACCACGTGCTCAGAAGTGTAACTGAACTTGTGTGGGAGGATAGCGAGCATGAAGAAGTGGATTACAGTGCACAAAAAGGTTTTGTTTTTCTGCAAATGTGTATCATTTTGGATTACTTAGATCATGTGAGCTGTGTGAATTCCTCACTGAAAGCAAGCATTTTTGATAAATCTATAGTTTCTTCTATCTAATGGTGTATGTTTCATGCTCCTTGGTGAAGTGGTTGAATTTTTTATGATTTTTTTGAAAACTGCAAAAAGTTTGATAATCTGAGGGACAAACTGGTCCATTTTGGCTGTGACTTGATTGATCTGAGGGACAAACTGGTCCATACTGGCTGTGACTTGATTGATCTGAGGGACAAACTGGTCCATATTGGCTGTGACTTGATTGAGTCAATAGACAGCAGTCGTCAATCCAAATGACCTTCCAGATCACTAACCATATTTATGAATACTATTGCTATGCATCCCCCCCCCCCCCCCCCCCCCCCCCCTGGCCAATCACTCACAATCACAATCATCACAATCTTAATGATCAATCCTAAGGACTCCCCCCCCCCTCCCCGCTGTACATACACAACCTGTACATACACAAACAGAACACAGACAAAGAACACTCATCAATCAAGATGATGCTCCAAACCATTAAGAATATCAGTGATCACTACTAGCATGACCCCCACACATCCAGAATATTGACAATGTGACAAGAGAGCAGTCACCTTCAGATGACCCACCACATCATTCATATCAGTCATCATCACTTCCATCATGACCTACTCACAAAACACCCACTGAGAGCAGCCAATCCATGTTACCTTCCAAAACACCCACAGTATCATTGATCACTACCAATATGACCTCCACACACAGAGAACAGAAAGCAGTCGTCAATCCAGATGATCCTCCAAGCCACTCACAATCAGTCCCTGAATGAGTTCCCGAACATTTTTGACAGTGGATGCAGGCTGGTTGGCAGCAAGTTTGAGAAGTGTGGATAAAAAGTTCTTGCATTTCTTGACATTCTCCACCATGGCTTTATCTGAAAGAATCATCACACAAAATAAAGACTGACATTATCTTGACAGTGCAATAAAGACACGGCAGTGATCACAATACTATAATATCAAACACATAGGTTTGTAAACAGAACTATACTTTTTTTCTTTTTTAGGTTTTGTAAACAGAACTATACTACTTTTTTCTTTTTTTTTCTCCCATCTCCTTTTTCTTCCAATCTGATCCCAAGCCATGAGTGCAATGGCTGTTCCACACTTCATTAGATGTAAAAGTGAAGTGTGCTTTAATAAAGGTACATGTAAAAGTGAAGTGTGCTTTAATAAAAGTGCAATGAATCAATCCAATTGCATGATGTCTGCACATGTTATTTATGTAGAATTATTCCTTCCTTCACTCACAAGCATTGAGCCAGACCACAGAACTTTCACAGCAGTACTTTGTTTTGATCAATTATAAATGCTATCAGAGTAAGAGCATATAGTAGTTGTACAGACTGTGTGTGGTGACACCCTCATTCCCTGAATACTGACTCTGTTCTGGGGTAGGGGCCACTGTTGAGGCAGCCACAACTGCTGGCTGAGCTGGGGCCATGGACGGAGCAGGCAGGCTGGGGGGTGGGCTGCGAGATGACACGGGGAGCTTGAGCCTGAGCCTGAGCCTGA
The DNA here is from genome assembly GCA_016801955.1 of Conus betulinus. Taxonomy (NCBI): domain Eukaryota; kingdom Metazoa; phylum Mollusca; class Gastropoda; order Neogastropoda; family Conidae; genus Conus; species Conus betulinus. The sequence continues at coordinate 1,135,145 of JADBJO010000070.1, forward strand.
GGCTGGGTCAAGGTGATTGGCTGACTTCGGGCCTGGGTTCCAGGCTGGATGACAATCGTGCCCCCCGCTGGCCTCTGTAGAGCAGCTGACGTCACTGGCTGAAACGCACAAAGTTGCAATGGTGCTTCAAGAACAATCTGCTGGACTGAATAAATACAGCACCATTCTGCAGGGCAGAACTCTGAATAAAACTACATCAACAGTCTTACCAATTCACCTAATTCAATGCTGGAGCCAAATGAAATTTGACACTACTATCAAACCCATAGGCTAAGACTTCATTTAGGAATGCATTGACTCCAGTGGAAAACATCTGTCATCTCTGCTTAATTTAGTGACTGATAGCACTTCAAGCAGAGTCACTCACTCAGGGGTGTACATCCAAGTCTTAGTATTGGACAGAAATAGACATAGCAGACCATCCCTTTCTGTGAAGAGGACAGATGTTATGTTAATGAAAGCTGTGACAGGACACAGACGGACAAAGCAAAACATCCTGTCCTCCTTTCTTGAAGAGAGCAGATGTTCTGCTGTTTTGTTGGGAACTATGAATACCAACAGACACAGCAGAAATCCAACCCTTCCTGTTAAAAAAGAAATGTCCCATTTTATTAGCTATCAGCATTTACTGAAAGCTGTCACTGGACAGTAACAGACAATCCAGAACATCCCGTTATTCTTTCTGTAAAGAGGACAAATTCCCACTCTATGACTGGGGACGGCTACTGTCTAACTACTGGCCTCCACATTCAGATCTGAAAATGAAAAATCCCAATGTCAGCATTTCAACCCACAGCTTCATGTTGTTGGTGTGCTATATCACTTGTGTTACAAACTCAAAAGAAAAATTACTATGCTGCCTAATGAAAGAAACAAATGACAAGACAAACATGACGCATTTTGATTTCTTTGGTCTTCTACAGGCAAGGCAAACAATATTCAAGACAATGAAAATAAAGCACAAAGTGACAGTCACATATCTCCTCGTCTTCTAATGTCGGACTACTGTGACCAGCTATTGCTCACTACTAGCACTTGACACAGTTAAGGCTCACAGTTACAGAATGAGAAATCTTTCCAGAGGAATTGCATTGGATCGCCTGTTTTAACTGGCTGTTGTGATAAGCTGATAAGCACTGACTTAACTCTTTAATGAATAGTGTCACATATCATTTCAACATGCCTTTGTGGAACAAATGAACAGCATCACAAATCATTTCATTTCAACATGCCTTTGTGGAAGAAACTGAAAGCAAAGCTGATTCAACCCACATTCACAATTATACACACCAGTGCATGAGAAAACTGAATTTGGGCCATCAAATTCAAAAGGTGGATAATTTGATCCCTGATGCCTCTACATTTCTCTGGAAGCTCTGTCAATCAGAACACTGGGAGTCCCACCATATTACACTCAGTAAAAACATCATTAAAAAAAAAAAAAAAGAAAAAAGACTGACAGAAATACTAAGCTTCATTTGGTTCAATGAAAGTTTGTACTACTGCCAGACTACAAGCTCATCCATGCCTTTTATGACAACAGTCTGCATTTTTTGTGCACATACTTTCAAAATAGCTGCATCTGTCTCACTGTCTGACTATCATTTCAGTATTTCTTCAATTGATCCAAGTTGAAAAAGGAAGACTGAATAGCTTCACCTACAAATATAATCATACAAGCATTGCATCCATCCAGTTTTTCTTCTTTTTTTTCTTCTTAATCTATCCACAGCACACTGAAAGATCGATTTTGGCCTTAACCAGTTGGTCAAGTTGTCATATCAGGTCTCCACTAAAGTGACCCACGAGATTCCAGCCGACCAGGACATATGACATTATGCACCCCATCAGACTAACACCATCTCTTCTGTGTCTGTTTCCACTTTAAGCCTTCTTTCTGGTTTTAGTGATAAATAATGAAATAAAATCTGAAAGCTTTTGCCATTTCTGGCATTATTTCTTTTAGATGATTTGCATTTTGAGTCAGCTTGCAGTGGACATATTTTCAATGTGGCTGATTTGTAACGTGTATGGAGATCAATTAAGAAGCCGAACTATCAGAATCAAAAGGCAATTAAACATCAATGTTAATAAGGCTGATTACTGAAGGCAGCAAAACTATCAACATAACATGGCTGTATCTAGCTAAACTATTTACACCAATAAGACAATACAGCTAAACTATTACAGGGTTCCTACAGACTCCCAAGAACAAAATTCAAGGAGTTTTCAAGGAGTGCTTTTTTTAATTTCAAGGCTACAATACTTGCATAAAAACTGAAAAAATAAACCGCAGTCTGATTTTTCTGCATTCAGGTTGATGAAAAAAAATATTCAAAAACAATTTTTACAAACATCGTTGTGATGAAGTCACAAATTATCTCCCTCGGTTATATAACAGACGAAAACCCAGGATCACAACGATGTTTGTAAAAAAAAAAATTTTAAGTAATTTTTCATTAATTGAATACAGAAAAATCAAACTGCCATTTCTTTTTGCCACATAAAAAATTTTTTCGAACCGATGGCTTGATTTTCAAAAGTTTTCAAGGAGGTTTGGTCAACAGAACCACATTTTATTCAAGGCCTTGAAATTCGCTGTCAGACTTCAAGGAGTTTCAAGGAGTGTACAAACCCTGTATTAACATCAACATGGGCACAAAAAAAAAAAAAAAAAAAAAACACCCAAAAAAAAAACAAAAAACAAACACACACAACAAAAAACAAAGGAGCTAAACTATAAGTATCAACATCACTAACAAACAATACTAGACTTGACACCATTCCCCTGTATTTTTTATTCAACCCCCGTATAAACAATGGAAACAATAATGATAAACAAAACAGTGCTAACAAAAATAACCAATACCATATCTAGGCCAACAGACACTGGAGAATGGACAGCCAGTGTCTATAAACGTTAAAGACACTTCCACAGAACCTCACAGCAAACTACACATCAGTCTGCATACATACAACCTAAAACCTTACGATAGCTACAAGTAGATTAACTAAACGTAAAACTACAAATACATCACATAAAATCTAACTCTAAAAGTAAACATTACACATTTTATTCTGGATGCAGATCTATACAAACTTTGTTCCTCTGGAAGTACCTACAAACTTTATTCTAGAAATAAAACAAACAAATCTTAAAAAGTTAATCAATATAAACTTCGTTTTAAAAATACACCAAACCACCTTCATACCAAAAGCAGACTCGACATTTGAAGTATATCCTGGAAAGACTACTGACAATACTTTGAACAGACAAAGAAACAAATCAATGCACTGACCCTCTGCTGGATTTTGAAAGGAGTAGAGGATGTGATGGGTACCGAAGTTGCAGCACTGCTGGGATGAAGGGCAGCACCCCCTGGCTGGCCAGTCTGCAGCAGCATAAATTGCCCCTGTTCGTTCCTCATGAGGATTGCGCCATGGGGTAAAGTGACTTGGCTCTGCAAGGTCACAGTCAAAAGTCCAATTTAGTAACACTGACTACACACCTCTATCTGGCCTGCCGCTTTCCTCATGTGTGCCATAACTTTTACTTTTCACAGCCAAATACATTCTAATTCCAAGTATAGTATTAAATATGTTACAATACACATATGAAGAACAGTACTTCATATCAATCTTAGTTAGAGCAGTATGTATTCATTCATACCCTTTTCTAAAAAAAAAAACTATAGTATAATCATACTTTCACCAAGGACTTTCAGGGGTATGGATTAAACAGATATGAACATTTCTATTTTCAAAATGCCAAGTTCAGTTGCTTTACCATCAAAGTATCATGAATAAGCCTAATTCTGCAGCTAAATGGAAGCCTTCAAAGGGTGCAATCTCTCATGGCACTGAACACAAACACAGACGTGTGGTGAAAAGGCGACAGTCAAACTTCTCTATCTCTCTTATGCTCCTTTCCATTAGTTTTAAGTAATTTTTCAATGCCCATCTTCTCCCCCCTCCTCCAAGATATCCTGCAGTTATTTCTTGTGTGGCTGATTTTGAACTCAAATAACAAGGACAGTCATGTCTGCCTCGGTCAGGGGCAGGAAGCTGGTGGCCCCATGTCTTCAGGGTGTGGAGAAACTTGCTATGTTTGGGTGGGGAGGTACTTTCAAAGAAGTCTGTGCAGAGAGTTCTTTGATGGGAAGCTGCCCAAGGGGTGAGTGAGGCGTCCTAACAGCATGGGAGTATGAGACAACCTCATGGTTTGATTCAACCTTGTGTGCTATAGTGACCCAAATAACCCCAGAAGAGAGACTGATTAGCCTGGAACAGCTGCTGTTTGCATGTAGACTGGGATGCTGCATCCCTGGAAGTCTATCTGGCCAGTAGCGTACTTATGTGCAACAGAGCAGCACTATCTGCTGCTGCTGAAAAGTGTCTTGAAATCCTGTCACCGACACTCGCAAGAACTTGTCCAAAAATGATGTTAAGTGCTACTGCTAGACTGGCCACACAAGATGGATCCCCCCCCCCCCCCCCCCCCCATGCCTAAGCAACAAAATGACTGGAGAAGCTAAAGAGGACATGGAATGGCCGGTCAGGCAATCCCAATACTGAGGCAGACTGCAATGATGGGATGTCAGGAAGGCAGGAGGAGGTAAGGAAGGCAGTCTGGTTGGACAGCTTTGGACGGCTGTTGCACTGAAGGGGTCTCATGACCCCCTGCATTCATAAAGAATCCTGGAACTCACTGATCAACACTTAAAAGGTCCCTGACTCTAGCATTTTCACTTTTTTATGTCTGAATATCTGTGACTGTTAAATAAACAATTTCTTAACATTTAAAATCGAGGGTCCTTGGGACCCTCTACTGAAAATTCAGCAAGTCCTTTGACGAAATCTGAAGGTCCCTGCAATGAATGGGAATTGAAACTGGAAGAAATTTTTATTTACAATTATACAAAAATGTTACACAATCATGATTCAAAAATTCCCATTCTGCTGCCTAACACCAAAGAACACATCACATACACTATACAGACAGACCTCAACATTAACATTATCTGCCCTGCTTTTGAACCAAAAGTATAAAAAAAATAAACAAAAAAAAAGAAGTTAAAATCCTATTTTACAGACCCCCCTCCCACATACGTTTCTGATTTCTGTGGACAAAATTCTAAATTTGATGGAGACTCTTCTCGATGGAAAGAACAAAAGGTCTAGAAGGAACTGGGAGAAGAGATGGGATCTAAAAACAGAAAGGACCTTTCTCTCCAAATTTTGCTGCTAATCTAGGAATTTGCCAATCTTCTTTCAGATGTTTACAACACTCCTTACACTGGACTTGCTTCACACTTGGAATATAGATCTACTTTTAACTCTACTGGTTTACTGTTACTGGCATTCTCCTTGTTTAAACAGCCAACTTCAAAACCTTAAAAAAAAAAAAAATCAGCTGCATTAGTGTGTACGTTTTGATGTTTGTATCTGTCGTGCACATGCACAGGTCTGCCAATGATGGCCTAGTCTTTCAAATGATGGAAATGGAATGGGATCAAACGTTTATGCAAGTTTTTCTGATCAATGGCGATAGTACGAACACTGTCGTTATTTTTGTCAATCGCTTCCATAAAAATTGGAAACAAGATGGACATAGCAGTAGTGCCTAGATATGACCGTCTTGGTCGATCTCTTCATAGGAAATGCTGAAGAAATGGAACAAAAAGACGACGTCTTCAACGAAACTGGAAGATGACTTTTGCCGCCAGCAGGTTTCCAGTGGGCAGGAGCCACTGAATCAAAAGCATATCTCACAACTGATGTGAAAACTTAGAATATTAAGGGGCCGCAACTCTTTAGTTGATGTGTTTGACTGCATTCATCAACAAAACTGAGACTCGCTTCTTCTCCTGAAAGAGTTTCCAAATTTTTTACCTGCAATAAACACACAGAAAAATGATCTTACTTGTGACTGAAAAATAACATGCCTCTTGGGGACAATCTGCATTAAAAAAATCTGTGCATCAAACAGCAAAATCTGTGTATAAAGTAACCCCTGTTGTGCATTATTAAGCAACACTGTACTGCTTCTTATTTCTCGTTTTATTTTCCTCAAAAAGCATTCATGACATTACTTAACTCTTACACACACACACACACACACACACACACACACACACACACACACACATTCTCTCTCTCTCTCTCTCTCTCTCTCTCTCTCTCTCTCTCTCTCTCTCTCTCTCTAGTGTCTCTCTCTCACACATACACTCACACAAATACCAGAACTGACTGACTGACAAAGCGACAAAATGTACACACACACACACATACTCTCTCTCTCTCTCTCTCACACACACACACACACACACACACACATATATGAATAAAAACAAAAAAATATTTGTAATTTAACAAAAACAAGAAATAAAAACTATATCAGATCATTAAAATGATAATATATGTAATTCATACAACATATGATGAGCTCTTGCCTATTTTGACTAGACCAAACCTTTCTGTAGTATACAGCTTCGACAAAAAAAGACTATTTGAGCAATATGACTAACATAAGCATACACTGACTATGCAACAAACCTGTAGATAGATGCTCTCTTGCTATATCACCTGCTGCAAACCTATGGTAAGAATCTAAGATGTTCTCATGCTTAGTAGAAAATAAAACAAATCCACAGTTTAACTGTTTGCATTAGCACAATGTATAACAGTATATCATTAGACTGATTAATCCTAAGCATGTAAAAGTTCTGAAGGACAGTGAATGATACAGTATATAAAGAATGTAAACATTTTGAAGGAATACAGTGAATTAAAAAAGAAATAGTTAGAACACCGGGATTTTTCCTTTCACCTTAAAACAAACAAACAAAAATTCAAAGACTATAATTCCAAAAATCAGCTAAAATGAATTAAGACATTCCTTTTTTCAAATGTCCACATTCACGACAATTTAATTCTTTAAAGTTGAAAATGACCTGCTTTGAACTTATGATTCCTCTATTTGTTAAGACAGCCAGAATCAGGATTCTGCTGCACTAATGACGTAGTAATGTGGATGTGTTTAGATACTTGTAAAGATGCTGTCATTCATTTCTATCACACAGGCACAATGGCCTGCTCAGGGCTCTTTCAAAACACAGAATGGAATTTCTCCAACTTTGTGCCAACCTTCTGGAATAAAAATGAGTGAATTATGAGATAAAGGTGGTGGGAATGGTTGAAGAGGGGGCAGCTCAGCTTTGACTGAAACTAGTGAAAGAATTCCTAGCCCACTTCCAAATGTTTCAACTGACAAATCAAGGATTTTAAAAGAAAATTCATTTTCTGTAAATTTGCCCAAATCTATGTAACATCATTTACTCTTTACTCTGTAATATTTTTATCATATCAATTTAAAAATCACCCTTAAAACTACGCATTATAACATGATATTGTGAAATTCTAGATTTTCTACATGGGGGGGGGGGGGGGGCGCGCGCGTGCCTGTAACAGCACACAGCACAAAACATTCTGCCTTCTCAATGACATACCAGATGAAAAGTTCCAGCATGTTCATATTAAGTCTGGCAAGTTGTCTTTTTGGAGCCGGTGAAGATAAAACATTGCTGCAGCAATGCTTTGAATTTGATACAACTCGTAGACTTTAAAATTGTATATATAGGAAACAAAGTGCTTGTATTCAAAGGCAAAACTACTCATCATAGTTGTGGTTTAGAATGTAAGTTGATACTGAACCCTACAGCTATACATCATACATGTGTGTACAGCAAGTCACTCCACCTCCTTTGCTAGTGAGGCCAAGGCAGAAAAGCAGCACGCAGATAAACTGGCAATTCTCATTAGTAGAGATTCTGTACATCCCTGAAGATCCTCATTTTAGTTTTAACTGAAAATTTTAGAGCGTTTTTCTCTGCTTCTAAATCTAATGCACTCATGATGGACGGACACTTTAACCCTTTCCCTGCCATATCCTAGCTTTTGTATTGCTGTGTGCCAGGGCCTAATTTTGCTTTTTGCAGTAGGTTCACTCATCTGTTAACTACTCATTCATTTATTGAGATATCTCTTAGATTTTCTTGCATGTTTTTTCTCTTATACCCTGTGCTATGATGTGGTATCATAATAATTTGATTCTGCTGGTCATAAGTATGATAAAAGTAAATATAATCAACTGGTTTTGTAATAAATTGACAAATTTTTCTGCATACACACACACACTGCAACACATCAAACCAAAGAGAAAAGTGGAAAAAAAAACCTGGTGTTCTTATTCACTGAACACTACGACTGATATTCATATTACAGCCAGCAAATGTTTTTCTGTGTAGTAACACATCCTTAATTGGGGGTACCACAACCCAGGTGTAAAGAGGCTTAATTTTGCTTTTTGCGGTAGGTTCACTAATCTAGTATACTGAACCGATGCTTTCGCTTTGGCCAGTCCACTGGTCAAGGGAGAGAACTGTGATTTAAACACCCCAGTAGAGTCAGGGGCAATTTCTAAGGTTATTTTCCTTGCCAATTTTCGACATTTGGTTGACGAAAATACCCAGTAGTAGACACGGTTACGAGTGTACAAGATCATGAAAATGACCCTGTAATAGACACAGGGCAAGCAGGAAAGAGGTTAGATGGGGAGCCCTGGCTTGGAGACAAAAGGGGCAATCAGAGGGGGGAGAAACGATCAAATCTGGGTTGGCCAGTAGGTCCTCTGAAAAATAGGACCAGAAGGTGGCTGGCTCTCTGGTTATCCTTTAGAGAGATGTCACGGTAAGGGAGAGTGTGGACAATTCAGACAGTGGCATGTGTGGAAAGGATGGGATGGTGGCAGCTCATAAGGTGCCTTCACCTTCTTCCCCAGTAATAAAAGATAGTGCCCCTGGCTGATGCTGCTGATTCAGCACTCCCTAACACTGGAAGTAATTATTGGTGTATTCATTCATGATGGTACCTTCCTGAAGAAGAAGGGACCTCAAGGAGCAAAGTGTGAGAGGCCCAAAGGAACGATCTGAAGCCACCTCAATCATAGTAGCATTCTAACAGTTATTGTCCATCTCCAATGCCACTAGATCCAATCTCACCTGTTTGCATTTATGGGAGGAAGCCCTTGAGTGAGTGGGAAGGTAGTTGGGGGTGTAGGGATGGGAATAGGGGCAGGCTGAAAACAGCTAGCTGCTACAGAAGGCAGTTGTTCCCAATGATGTAGCAAGAAAAATGTTGCAGATGTTATGACCAGTGTTACTTAAATACTGCTTATAGCATTGACAACCAAGAGTCCTTGGGACCTCTGTTGAAAAATCTAAAGTTCACTGCTATTTCAATAAAAATTTTAAGAAATTCTTAATTATACAATAATGCTACACTAACATACTCACCCATTCTGCTGCGTAACACCATGGTAGTACACAGCACACACAGATAAATTTATCATCATCAATATAATTTTTAAACATTTATTCAGCCACTTTCGAACTGTTGAAAACATCAGATTCAAAAGCAAACAAAAACTGATTTAAAGCCTATTACAGAGTCCCCCTTCCCCTACCTCCCCTCATTTCTTTCTTCTGTGGGATAAATTCTCAATTTGATGGAGATTCTTCTTCATGGGAAGAAAAAAGACATGAAAAAGAAGGAGGACACTCTAAAATAGC
>JADBJO010000070.1:1149773-1236613 GCA_016801955.1 Conus betulinus
AACAGGTTAAACCATGAATAAGTAAACAAAAATCCAATCAGTTTGAAACACTATGAATACGGGGTAGCCACAAATTAGCAGCATGGTGCCTGGCCATAGATTGATGGGGAAGTGGAACCAACTCGTTGCCCTCTCCTAGAGCCAGTGAAGGCAACAGTCAAACAGTGGGTGTCTTACCAGAAATAATATGTTGGCCATGAAAATTTGGCCTGAGTAAGCTAACTGCTGCAGCTTGCCCTTTCTAACTAAATCAGGAACAGTTAAAATATAGCTGTCTGGCTGTAGCACAATTTCACCTTTCAACCCCTGACTTATCCTGTTTTGTGTTTCATAATGACTGCCAAATAACAATGAATACAGACAAAACAAATTCGAGAATTTCTGACTAGTTAATCAGTCACAGAAAAGCATGAAGCAATACTCCCCAGATCATAACTGGCATTAGAAGACAACAAAAGATTCAACTGAAATTTGACATTTCTGCGATTTGTAAGATAACTGTGTGATGTGAAACTTAAAATGTTAATTAAAAAAAAGGGAAATATAAAAAGGAAATACAAAAAGGGAAAAACCTTCAAAGTCCATTTTAATTGCATTTTAATTTTTTTACAACAATCAATCATTCATATCCAGGAAAATAACCATGGAAAAGACAATACTGTGACATATATATAGGAGACAAAATTGGTAAGTTAGTTAATTGCAAACAAATATTACTTACACTGGAACCAGGTGGTCCCGGCTGTCTTGGTGCAATGTTGGGTTGATGAGTAATCCTTACAGGGGTTGTAACTCGCATCCCTGTTTTCATCATATTGGGTGCCACACTAGCCAGCCGAGAGGAGTACCTTGAGTTCCTGACACATTCACAACATGCATTGGCTGTGTCATGTTTGCCTGTGTAGTTACAACTGTAGGCTGTTGCACAACAGTCACTTGCTGTGCTTGAGGCTGTGCGCGCACTATGATGCTGGGGTTTGAAACGCCTGCTACACCTTTCAGAGTTGTATTCACCAACGTCCCTGAAATGGGCCACACTTTGCACTGATGGGTCCGATTTTATGTGTACTGCTGTTGGCGCACCCACTTCTTGTTTCACGATGAAGTGTTGATTTGTGGGTGTTCCATCTTGCTTCAATGCCAACGCAGTGCCTCCTTCTTGTTTAACAACAAAACCTTGCTGTGGTATCATAGCACGATCTTTTGTAACTTGAATATGATGTGCACTACCATTATGAACAACTGTAACAGGCTTCTGTTCTGCTGCAATGGTGTTGGCTAGATTGTATATGGTGCTACTTGCTGCAGTAGCATTTGTCCTTGCTGCAGTGCCCATGCTTGAACCATGTGGTAATGCATGGACATTGTTTGTTGCTCCAGTAGGAATTGCTGCTTGTGAAATCACATTTCCACCACTTGTTATAAATGTAGCGTTTGTTGTGGGAACAAGAGGGGAACTTGACTGCGTAACAATTCTTATAGTTGGTGCAGAAACCTTCTGTCCATCTGCCCTACCATTGCTGCTAATGCTTGTGTTTACATTCAAATGGGACACTCCGGCACCACTAACAGGAGTACTGGACGAGTTGATAATCGAAAGAATTCCCAAGATCTCCGAATTAGTCAATTTTGAAGTAGAAACTGATGTACTTGCATTCAGAGTACCATTATTTGACAATGAACCTTTCTGATTTGGAGTCACTGTTGTTTGGTTTGCAAGAAAAAGAGGGCGAGTGGCACTAGATGCTGCTACAATCCCACCGAGGTGATTATTATTAAACGACGAATCTGTGAGCGTTTTAGGTACTTGCGTGTTAGCCGGGGTTGCTAATTGCGTTTCCAGGGATCCAACCAAGGCGCTTACGGCATTTTCGTCAATCTCTGAAGACAAGAAGTCGTCGATAGACTCCTGATCCGCCATTTCTGAGGCTCTACAAATCTTGGAATAAGATGCGCATGTGCATAAAATGGGATTGTGGGAAGTTCTTCTTACGCGCCCTCTGTCGACAAAACCATAAACCATTGGTCACAATGTGAGCAGCTGCGGAAGGGGCTACATCGTCAGGTTATCCTAAATCATCCTCAATCGGAGGCTTCACGAGAAATAGTTCAACCATGAATCAAGGAATACCCTATCTTGGCAGTAAAATCAGCCTAATCTCAAAGGCTGAAATTCGATATGAAGGGATTCTTTATACCATTGACCCAAACGAGTCAACTGTTGCGCTTGCCAAAGGTAAGGGGAGATAAATGCATTTATTTCTATGTCGTTTTCCCATCATCATCTCGGTGAGAACGGAACTTGGAAAAAGCCCTGTTAACCGAGCTTTAATTCGTATGCTTATACGTAACAAGTAAAGCACTGGTCTACTTCTGAACCTGAAGTCAGGCAGGGGAATACAAAATTTGAATTAGGCTCACATGAGGCCAAAGTTCAATACACACATAGTATGTTAGTGACACCAGTTTTAGACCTGACAACGCCTTGTCAAAATTTGAAAATAAGGAGATTGATGTTTACATTGAAATCATACAAATTCAAAATTGACAAAATATGAGGCTTTTAATCAAATCATTGTGGTATGCTGCGGGACATTTCAACCCGTGACAGTCGGCGGATATTGAAGCATGCAGAAACTCAGTCTTGCTCAAAGTTATGCAATTTTCAACTATTGCAACACTGTACATATGTCTGGACCATGCAGAGCTGTTTTCAGCAATTAATCCAACTCTTCAGAGTATCTTGATTTTCTTAGCAGAATCTATGTTTTATTATTAATAGTACTAGAGAGACTGGAAGCGTAGCAATAAAATTGACAGGTGAACTGCTGGAAGAGATTTGAGGATTTTGAAACAAGCTTACAGATCAGTCAAAGAGAAGTTGAAATGGAAAAATTTAGTAAAGTGTCTGAATAAGATATAGTGTGGATGTGCACACGGATTATATATATGCACACACATGTGTACACACACATAGTGATTTTGTGACTGACGATTTGGTGTTAGAAGAAAAGCAGTATGATCAGTTAAATTCTGATAGACCTTGGCACACACTCAGACACTGACAAGCACTCACACATTCACTTTTTTTTTGTATACTCTGTGAATTTATTGAAATAATCCTTGATTGGATCCAGGGACAAGCTTTATATACAGCTCCTAGAGCTAACGGGGACAATGTGCCTGAGGGAAGGGTGAATGTGCATTATCCTTGATTAAATTCATGCACAAAACTAAACATGGCAACCACAGCATTTGATGCATCATGAGTTATGCTTTCATGCTTCAACCAGAAGGACACACAAAGAGGATTGAACCTAGTGAACGGCTTGTTCAACAAGTTGTTGATACCTGTGCGCAAGTTACTAGCACAGTAGCAGTGACACCAGTCTTAGAAGGCATGATTCTTGTCCCACATGTTGAGCTCCAAGCTGTGACACATAGAACAAGGGGCTCCAAGACAGAATATGGGTAGGCAGTTAAAATAAAGGGGAATGTCGTCTCATTCTCTAAACAGCGCACTTTTATCGGTCTTCACTCACTTGCCCCTGCCAGTTTTCTCCCCCGTTTTTCTTAAGAAAGAGAAGGGGTTAGTTACCACTAAGGACAACTGTACACAATACCCTGTTTGTTTTGTTTTTTTATTGTTCTCACAGACCGCCTATTTTGAAGTTGAAAATAAAATGAGGCAGGGAACAGTAAACAGTATTTATGAATTGTTATTATTAAAACTAAAAGAAAAGGTATTTCATGTTAAGTAATAAAATTCTATAAACAGCCTGGTGAAATTAACTGTTTTTGCATCTTGTACCATGGGAAGATAGACCAAGATTATCCACAATTTTTGTTTGAAAAGACTATAGATTAAAATTGTCCATTACTTCAGTTCTGAAAAAGACCACACTAACCATTCAGAAGAGGGTCAAAATTATCCACTCCTGGGTTGCCCATTGAGGTTGGGAAACTGTAAATGCTCGGAGTTCCATTAAAAAAAAAAAAAAAAAAGTAACAGGATAAAAATGTCTGAAAAAAGAAAGTCGGGGGGGGGGGGGGGGGGGGGGGGGGGGGGAACATGTTATTCATAATAATCATTATAGCTAGTGCAAGTCAGGTAATCCCAGACAGGGTAGAACATAAACAAGGAAGAATTTAAAAATTATAAAAAAAAAAAAAAAAAACCTAAAAATCTTGATGCCAGTCATGTACCATAGCCTGTACAGTGTAATTGTAAATTAGGATTTTTAGTCATATCTGTTATATCAGGTCACTAATTTTTTTGGTCATTGTGTTGTCTGCTTCACTGACTCTTCCCCCTCTGCTTCACTGACCTTTGGCAAACGGTAAAGAATATGTATTGGTCGTTTCATCATTTCCTGCATTAAAATAAATGTAGTCCTTGTCACTCGTTTCATCAGTATCCAAACATTCTGCTTAAAGGATTATAATAACTGTAGCAGTTTTGAAGTGTTTGTAATGTATCCTTCTGTATGCACTTTTTAAAAAAATCAGTTTGTGAAGTGTTGCCTTGTGGGTCCATCTTTGTCTTTAATGAGGTGAAGGAGGTCAAGTCAAAGGCAAGCTTGACTGCCACACTAGGAAAAAATCTGTTCAGATTGACTAGTTTTGAAAAAGAAAAAGGCAGTAGGTGCTGTTAATCCTGCAAATAGTACCTGCTGCCTTTTTCACTATAGCTTATAATATACCACATGCTGGGACTATAAACATTCTGAAGTCTATAAATTTCATGCTTCAGGTCCAGAGTGCTTGTATGAAACTTGTGTAATGCGCATTCATACTAAGGAAGATGGAAAGTTGAAGCCACACAACACCCATGAACTCGTTCTGGACGAGGCAGCATTTTGGTTTCTTATTAAACTTTTTTTCAAGCAACACTGGCCAACTGACAAACAAAACAGCATAGAATTCTGTGGTTGTGGAAAATGAAAAGAGTTCACTGGAAAAAGAGTTCACTGGAAAACAGAGTTCACAGAGGGATGGAGGGGAAATTGTAAGAAGACATGGAGAAAAAGAGTTGACAAGTGCTGCGCTTTCAGTGTAGCATGCTACATTTTCGTTGACTATGCTACCAAATGATGTCTTTTGATGAAATGTTATCTGGAGGGGGGGGTAGGGGGGAAACAACGAAAAAATGTGCGTTATAAACAGCACTGAGACTTGGTATAAAATCTTTTGCCTGTAGACTTTGTTTACATTTAATTTTTTTTTTAATGGCCAAATTCAGTAAAGAGAGGATGAAAAAGTAGGACAAGAAAATCATAAGAGATGATTGTGATTTTCTTGCCATGTTAACTGATTTTGATGCATGGCAATGGAGAAACATAAGGCCAGTTCACATACTGGTCATGGCCAGTTCACAGATAGGCGTGTCACTTACCCCCCCAAAATGCTTAGCATTGTCTATGACCAGACACTTGACGAACTCATTGACCTCTTCCTCTGTACCAAGCGACAAAATCTTTACAGTTACAAAGTTTCATGGTGTAACATGGCTTCCAACCTAGCTGATCTGATCAAGGTAGCAGACAGGTACACTACCGCCCATGAGAGAGAAACTCTCATGAAAAAACTGTGAAAAGCGCAATAGGGATTTAAACTCCTTGCAGCAGCCACAGTCTTCTCAAACACAGAACCAAGCATAAAACAGGAAAATCCAAGGTGGGAATTCGGCCCGTCAGCCAGACTAATTCACAGCAGCCCTACTGCATGCACCGTAATATGAATTCCTACAACACTGCAGACTGCAGAAACTGAGGAAGGTGCATGGTCCAAAAAACACCAGATAAGTGCCATGTACCATGCCATGTCTACCTCTGATGACTGCGATGCACCCCCATGGTACACAACATCACTATGCAGCTCATCAGTGAGCAGGCATGTATGACACTGGACCGCCATATGTCACCAAAGTGAATGCGTCATTTTCCAACTGCTCTCACAACAGCTAGGCCATAAGACTGGAAACAGTCCTGTACAGTGTGTGACTTGATGTCATGCAAGCCTAAGACAGGAGGGTTTATCTCCTCAACTTCGCGGATCCTGAAAGAAAGTTCAGTAGATGTAGTTTCTAAGTCCCGAGACTATCTAAGATATTCCATAAAGAAGAAAAACCGTTACAGGCCATTACGGCCGTAGTAATGGCTGTAACGGGGTAAACTAAAACATTGGGCATCGTCCGTGACCCATAATGAACTGTTCATTTTTACAAAGATTGGCCAAGTACTTGCTGAGATATTCCATAAAGAAGGAAAAGCGTTACAGCTGTTAGTAATGGTCGTTAGTAATGGCTGTAGCAGTAAACTAAAACATCGGGCATCATCCATGGCCCATAATGAACATACCTACAATTTTCAGGAAGATTGGCCCAGTAGTTTTGTCTGGAGTGAGTGTAACACATTTTGACCACGGACACACAAACAGACCGACACACAGACAGCATTTCTTTGCTCCTATTCTAAAGTACTCCCTGTTTTATAAGAACTGGGAGTACAAAAAAAACAATAAGTTATTGTATTGAGCACTAGCTCACAGAGGTAAGTGTTATGAATAACACTTACCTCTGTGAGCTAGTGCTCATGGTAAAAATTTGACAAAATTTTATAACACAAGCTTGGTAATGGCACAATCTGGAATGAACTTGCAAGTTATGGATCTACTAGTATTGCTGTAGGTTCTGTATTGTCAGTTATAGAGTGGAAGTAAGGTAGGTTTCTTCTTAGAACATACAATGTTCAGTATTACTGATAATCAGCCAAGCAAATTTGGTCAGAATAAGCAAACTGGTCTTAGTTTAAAAAAAAAAATGGGATGATGGTTGTGGTACCTGATACTTGATCCATCAGTAACCTTCATCAGGCACCCTAATCCCCTACCCTGCATTTTGCACGTACACGCATGTGCACACGCACGCGCGCGCACGCACACACACACACACACACACACACACACACACACACACACACACACACACACACACACACACACACACACACACAGATGGAGAGAGAGGATGAATTTTGATGGAATAAGATTATGGTAAGGCGTATCCCAACTTGTCTCTGATGGTCTGAAATGTCAAGATTCCTCTCTGTCACTCCAGCACCACCCCAACCCTCATTCCCTCCTCATTGTTCTTTACAGGGTCGTATGCTCCTTGGAACTCCTTAAATTCTGACAGGGAATTTCAAAACCATAAAAACCTTTGAAAATCAATAAAACGTGGTTCTGTTAACCAGACCTTGAAAACCTTTGAAAATCAAGCCACCAGCTCCAAAAATCTTTAATGTGGCAAAAGAAATTGGAGTTTGATTTTTCTGCTTTCAGGTTGGTGAAAAAAATGATTTTGAAAACAAATTTTTACAAAAACATTGTCGCGATCCTGGATTATCATCTGCTGTTTAAACCATCTGTGGTGTTCATTTTTTCTATTTTCACATTTTGCCTAGTAAAAATGACTTTATTTGAAGGAGGTGTGTGAGAAAATTGCTTAACTTCTTTATTTTCAAATGCAGTTTCCTCAAAATAACTTTTTTCGACATGGTTGATAAGCAAGGAGTACAATACCTCTGGATCCAGACTAGCTAGCGTAGTAATTTTTTTTTTCATTTGAACAAAATGATTTCTGCATGCAATTACATTTATTAATAAGTAAAAACAACACATATCATTTGCTATTTCTATTTGAAAAAATTCAAAGCAATGAAACATGAAGCCTGATGGCCACCATATGGGGAAAAAATTATTGAAAAAAAAAAGCAGTTTAGATCTATAAAAACTCTTTTGTACTTGAATTTCTCTAGCCCAGCAAAACAATATAAAAATCCTTTTGTAATTAAATTACTATAGCTCAGCAAAACAATATATAAAAATCCTTTTGTAATTGCATTACTATAGCTCAGCAAAACAAGAAAAGCCATGTTTCAAGTGCCTAACATGTCTGCTATGATACAAGTACAGTTTTTGTCATGAACCTTTTTTTTATTTTTCGTCAGTTTGCCCCCTTTCGTGGTCCCCAAATCACACGAGCTTTGAATTCACCCAATTTTTTTTTTTTTTTTTCATGTTTTTTTCCTATAAACAATAGAAAAAAAATGAAGTTTTAAAAGAACACTGATTTAATTTTCGTGCCACCTCTTGCCTTGAAATGAAATAAACGCTCCTTGAAAACTCCTTGAATTTTGTCCTTGGGAGTCTGTAGGAACCCTGCTTTATGCATTAAACTAAAGTATGCTGATTAAAATCAAATGTCAGTATAATTATAAAACTGCCCCTACTCCCCCTTGGCAATGCAATCTGTGGTCATTTGGTCAATCCAGATGGTCAGCAATAATTGGGAGTTTAACAATGTATCATCCAAACGCCATGTCGTGGTATATATATACATGGCATCCAGCTTGCTCACTGACGCTAAGTGACAGATGACAGTTGTGGGTTGTTGCTTCTGTGTGGAATTTCTTCACTTCTATTTAGTTAATGTCGAACAAAGATAGATACACACCTATTATTTATTAGCCTACAGGAACCCTGAAGTTCAGGGTGCTGAGTGGACATCAGCTCATTGGCTTAGTAGTCTGGCCAACTGTGGGGGCATTACAGATAATTTGACAATTAGCGTTGTCCATTTTTCAGTCTTATATATTGCCTCTGTTCATCACTCGGTTTCAGGCCCACCCAATTATTAGGGATGTAGTCCTCCTATCTCTTTGTCTGCCTTGGCTTCTCCTCCTCATCATAATCATATTGTGCCATGCATGATTATCTTGGCAAGCCCAGATGATAATAAAAGGTGCCCATACCATTTTAATTTGCGCTTCTTTATTGTGGTCAGCAGGGGTAGGACCCAGTGGCTTGTCTTACTCTGTTTTTCACTTCCAGGCATTAAATTCTATATCTGTCAGATATCCTCCCTCCCCCTACCTCCCTCCCCCATCCCCAAATGAAATCTGAGAGAGAGAAAAAGAATTCTGTGTTAAGGTGAAATGCTGCTCTGTTGTTAGGTGGAAGTGCCTCTCCCCCCTTTCAGGTATTTTGAAAAATATTTAGTCAATATCAATTATCATGCTGAAGAAGTTCACCAGTTAAACCATGGTCCACATTTCCACAGTTCCAGACAACACTCAACAGCCGATATCACTGTAAAGAAGTTGCTCACTTCAGTTGTTCAGATACTATGGATCCATTCAGAGCAAGGAGGCTAGGTCAAGGAGGGTTTAAGGCCATGATGATGATGCTGGCTGCCTGCCATGACTAGATATATTCCACATCATCTAGAAAACCAGGTCAGTTAGCTTCCCAGTGAATATGAAATAAGTCACCAAATGATGTCCATTCATCTACAGGAATCTGCAGCCCTCCAGTGAAGATGAATCAAGTCACCAGTGATATCCATTCTTTTCTGGAAAGATCATCATGGCTCTAACTGCCTATCAATACCATGATAAGACTCCAAAAGTCGCCATTGATGTCTAACACCATGGAAGTCGATGATGGACTATGGTTGTCTGTCATGACAAGACTCCATAAGTCATCAGTGTTGTCCCTTCTTTAGTAAGGCTGTGATGACCAAGGTTGTTTGCCATGTCAACACTCCATAAGTCATCAGCCAGTGATGTCCCTTCTTTAGTAAGGCTGTGATGACCAAGGTTGTTTGCCATGTCAGGACTCCACAAGTCATCAGTAATGTCCCTTCTTCAGTAAGGCTGTGATGACCAAGGTTGTTTGCCATGTCAAGATTCCATTAATCCATAAGTCATCAGTGATGTCCCTTCTTCAATAAGGCTGTGATGACCAAGGTTGTTTGCCATGTCAAGACTCCATAAGTCATCAGTGGTGTCCCTTCTTCAGTAAGGCTGTGATGACCAAGGTTGTTTGCCATGTCAAGACTCCATAACTAAAGTCATCAGTGATGTCCCTTCTTTAGTAAGGCTGTGATGACCAAGGTTGTTTGCCATGTCAAGACTCCATAAGTCATCAGTGATGTCCCTTCTTCAGTAAGGCTGTGATGATTAAGTTGCTTGCCATGACAGGACTCCCATGTCACAGTGATACTTTTTGATAGTCATTTGCCTCCTGGAAGGTGATGGTGGCCTTGTCTGTCTGCCATGACAAGATTCCATGCGATGTGGTATGTTAGATTTGTCAGCTTCTCAGTGACGATTATAGTTATAATTATGATGAATACTTATACAGCGCCTATTTTCCGCTGGAGACCAAGCTCTAAGCACTTTACAATCCACACTCATTTAAACAGTCAAAAATGAATTCTTTTCTTCCCTAGCAATCTTCAGGTCTCCAGTGAAGATAAAACAAGTCACCAGTGATAGTCATTCTTTTCTTGCATCTGCAAGCCTTCTGTGAAGATGAAATAGGTCACCAATGATATTCTTCTCTAGGAACATGCAGACTCCCAGTGAAGATGAAGCAAGTCCAATGATAGTCATTCTTCTCAAAGAATCTGTAGGCTTCCAAAGAAGATGAAACAAGTCACCAGTGATATCCATTCTTCTGTAGGAATCTGCAAGTCTTCTTTGAAGAATCCATGCAGTACTTAGTCACATTGATGGGGCTCTGAGCATCTTTTATTAGGAAGGTCAGCCAACATCTGATGATGACTAGTTTTGGTTTGTGTCTAGTCAGGCTGTTGAGCAGTAGTAACAGCTTGACAGCAGTTTGATAAATACATACAGGACTAGTTGACATCACCTATGCTGTTGCACTGAGGACAGGAGATGGACATTTGTGACTGGTTAAACCATGCCCCCCCCCACCCATGAGCTACTGTCCAGGGATAATGATTAAGAGGACACATTGATTAACCAGGCGAAGAGACTTGCATGTATGGAACAAACTTTACCCCTAGTGTATGATAAGGAAGAACACGCTCATTCCCACCCACAAGGGAGCCTTGCATGTGGTAAACTGACATTACCTTAGTCTAGCTTGTAATCATGGGAAGGAGAGGCAAACTCATCAGTTGGGGAGCCTTGCAATTTGCATCTATTAAACAGAACATTACCTTAGCCAGGCTAATATTTGATACATGGACAAATTTTTGCCTCCGCCTCCTTATTAACATTAGAGTTGAACATATAAATTTATAAGTGTTCTTTTTTTTCTGTTCCAGTGCGTTCTTTTGGAACAGAAGACCGCCCACTGACCGACCTGTGCCTCCACGAGATGACATCTTTGAATATATAATTTTTCGGGGCAGTGATATCAAAGATCTCCATGTCTGTGAGCCGCCCAAGACTCAGTCTCATGCTGGAGTCCCGCAGACCCTGCCATCGTAAAGGTACTAAAAATATCAGATATGATACACTGGCCTTGTTATTTTGTTTCACTTTGTTTTTAACAAAGTACAAATTTGTTATTCAATTTCTTTTTTGTTTTTGCATGCAATTTCTAACAAATTTTATTATTCATGACATGTGGCGTTTAGCATGATTTTGTCAATGGTTTTTGTTTCCAAAGTTTGTGTCATGGTATAGCCTCCGTCCCCCCTCTCCCTCCCCCCCCCCTCCTTCCATTATCATTTTACAAAATATGTTAAGCTTAAGTTAAATGCGGTTTTTTGTTGCCATATTGTCCAGGATGTAAAGTACTCCACTGTTGTCAGATATTTTGAGTTGAATCAGATGGCTGGCTTGCCAGGTCTGTCATGGTTACAACAGAATTTGACCTTTATATTCTTATGCTCTGTATTTAACCTATATGCCAGTCAGCAGAAACTCTTGTGCCACAAATGTTTTCTTTAATGACCAGACAATGATTTAAAAAAAGGGGGGGGGGGGGGGGGGGGGGGGGGAACAAGGGTCTGATTAAAGAAAAAAAAAAGGATTATATGTGAAAGCATTGTGAAGGGTAAATTAAAAAAAAAAAAAAAAAAGCGAGAGAAGAGGGGAGAAGCAAGAGAAGAGGGGACCTTTATTATGACATTAAAACAATTTAAAGGAAAATATTGGTGACAAGCAGAAGGGACCATGGAAAACTGAAGGGAAAGAACAGCAGCAGATTAGGAGACCGTTTGTGGTGATATGAAAATCTCAGGGGGGAAAGGGCAGTCTGGGAAAACAGGACCACATAACATACAATAAAACAATGTGAATGGGAAAAAAAAAAGCTGCAAGAGGGTAAAGACCATTGACATTATGACTACAACCTGAATGGAAAAATTAGCAGCAAGAGAACAATGATCTTTCAGGAGTAGTGCTTGTGGGAAAAGACTTGGAAAAAGAAGGAGCAGTCAGAGAAAGAAAAAGGAAACTTATGAAAAAAAAAAACCCCTTCTGGGGAAAAAAAGAGCAGCGAAAGGAAAAAGGACCATTTATTACAAAAGTTGGCATAAAAACAACTTGAAGGGCAAAAAATCTATTAAAGAAAGGGGGATGGGGGGAGAGGACTTGAAAACATTTTATGACTTGAAAAACATTTTGACTTGTGACTTGAAAACATTTTGGGCTGGATTATCTCGCAATCTTGTCTTCCTGGTTCTCCAGCATGATTAGTAAGCTTGCATTTCCCACTTTGTACTCCTCATAAGTCGATTTCAGGCTTAGCTTTTGCTTTGTTAGTGATAGTGATAGAGTGCAATGTTCAACCAGGTGGGAAAGTAAGCCATTTTTTTGTGTCGTTTAAGATTCTGTACTCCATTGATTCTTCTGGGGTAGTGTGGATAGTAATGTTGTATGTGTGCTGAGGCCAGAGGAGCTTAAGTATCAGGATGTACTACTGACACCAGACCTTGTGTTGGCCAGGGAACCTTCACTGGTCTGTATTATGTGCAGACTTTCTTCTGACATTTGGTTTGTTTCCTTTCGCTTCTTAGTGTTTTTTCAAGCAATCTTCATACCACCTTCTAAAGCCAAGATTCTTGACTGGCACAATTGGAATGGCTTGGTTGTCTACTGTGAACAGGACAGTCACAGGTACCTCTCCATTCTGCAAGAAGATATTTTGTGATTTCTTTGGTTTGAGACTAGTCCTGGATGAAGCGAATGATGCGTCGAACTGCTTCAGTATTTTGTTCCATCTTCTAAGGGGGGAAGGACTATTGTATCATCCATGATACCTCTCTGAGGGGGTTGTTATTAACAGTTTTAGTATCCATTTCCAAGGTGTGCTCAACCTGTATTGCTCATTGCTGTTTTCAAGATGGCTTCTACTGTCAGCAAAATAACATCAGAGATACTGCACTGTGTGTTGTTATGCCATCTTCCAGGCTGGTTGAAATGCCATGGAAATTCTTCCTCAGCATTTCCTGAACATAGTTTGGGACATGATGCATCTCAAAGGCCAATCGAATCATCATTGTGTGTGGAATTGATGAATTGGCCAGGTTAAGCCACACTATGTTGAGGTCCTTTTTTCTGTGTAAGTTGTTTGGAACAGGGAGGGGAGGGGAGAGGGGAGGAGCAACCTGAGAAAAAGGGACTTTTTGTATGCTACGGAAAAACAAAGGGAAAATGAGCAAACAAGAGACCATGTAGTAGTTGTGCTAATGAAATTTGACCTGGAAGAGAAAAAGGAGGAGCTTGAGGGAGAAGAACAGGACCACATGCTGCTATGCAAAAACAACTTGAAGGGAAAGGCAGTAGCCTGAGAAAAAAAGGAATGCTTTCTACAAAATCTGGAAGGGAAAAAGGAGGGGTCTGAAAAGAACTTCCTTTGTGAAAGCAGTGTTAGAGTCAAAAGAAGGGATAAAGACCAATTAGCAATTAGGCATCTGAAATGGGAAAAAGTAATCAAAAAAGAAAGGGCCACTTTGTATAATACACCTGAAGCAAAACACGACAGGTCAAAACATGTGAAAAAAGTTTGATACTGCATAAAAAAAAAAAAAAAAGATGATGAAAAATGTGCATCTAAAAAAGGACTGTAATATTTTATGAAAACAACCTGAAGGAAAAAAGTCCGAAAAAGGATCTGTTATTCCCTGAAGGAAAAGAGAACTCTGAAGAAGGTCCACTTGTTATCACACAAGAACACCCTGAAGGAAAGAGAGAGAAGTCTGTTTAGGGACCACTTGTTAATGCACAGAACTCTGTAAAAGAATCACTTGCTATTACAGAGAACAGTCTGAAGGTAAAGGAGGTCTGGAAAAGGACCACTTTGTAATTTACAGACAACCAGAAGGGGAAAAATCTGGAAAAGGAACTCTTGTTGTTACACAGAACAACATGAAAGGTAAAAGAAGCATGAAAAAGGACCACTAGTTAATTACACAACCTGAAAGGGGGAGGGGGGGGGGGGATATTAGAAGTCTGAAAGAGGACGATGTGAGAGCAACCTGAAGAACAGCGACAGGATTTCGGATTGCCAGCGCGCCCATGACATTTTTACTGGAAGTTTTCAAATAGCACACCACATGCCCAGGCTGCCATGTGCTTATTGTGACAGTGCGAAGGTGGGAATGATGCTTCCTTCTCTCTCACACTTAGTCTTCACTGCAACAAGCTGAAAGTCTAGTCACATATATGATGTGACATACCATGGTAAATAAACATTTAAATTTTGGAATCCAGTAATTTAATGTTACTACAAAATACTAATGACATTTGGGAAGGGCAGTGCTGGTCTTGGTTTATATGTTGACTTACCAGTACATCAGTATATGCTATAATTTAGAAACTTCGTTAATTTTGAAGTCCATCACAATTGAGAACTCTTCAAGTACTGACAAAATGTTTGTCTTATACCTGTGCTTTTCATCCCTTCACTTTAAGCTGCCAGGTTGTTCTAGGAAAACGAAAAAAAAAAAAAAAAAAAACCCAGCAAACTAAAAACAAAAACAAAGAAAGGGTATTAAACTCTGCAAAGAAAAAGTCTGAAAAAGGATCAGTTGTTAAATACATAACACATGACAGCAACCTGAATGGAGAGGTCTGGAAGGAAGGATTATGTTCTGCTTAACGAAAACAATGTAGGGGTAAAAAGAGAGGGCTGATGAAATGGTCAACTTATATAACGTGAAGACTACGGTGAACACCAAGTAGAAAAAAGATGCAGCTTAAGAATGACCTGGAAAACAAGGTGGTGATAATTTTTAACATTGCATTTATTCTTTTCCCCCCTAATCTTGTTGCTTATGTTTTTCAGTTGAGGGCTACATCTTTGCGCCATGACTCACTGTTGAGTAAACTCATGATTGGTACTAACATTACAAACACTGGCTGTATCCTGTGGGATACGCTTTCTTGGCTCACAGTGCACCTCTTTTTGTCTGTTTTCTTCCCCAGATTGTCTGTGGAATTTTGGTTTTGCTTCTTGATAACAGTGCGCAGACAGCTGGGTGGTGGTTGGAAACTCTGGTCATTTTGGTGACATGAAAATTCAGAATTTTAGAAAATCAATGAAAAACTAAGCAATGACAGGGAGCAAAACTAAAACATACGTTTTCAAGTAGATTTTATGAATCATATAACTATGTCAGTAATGTGACAGCCAAATGACGAACAAAAGACTTTTACAAATGATTAAAATTATGTATAATGATGATTATAATAGGGTTTATATAGCATGTGTTGAACGACGGTTTAAGTATGGGTTTTTTATTTTCCTGTAGAAAATATATTGTGAGAGATTAGGTTATGGTTTTTGTTACGGGTGGTGTGCGGTGCGTGTTTTGCTGTCTGACTCTCGCTCTCAAAACTTTGGATGCGTGTTATATTATTCCCTACACACACCCACACCATTCGCACATGGATAGCCAGGCAACACACAAATTAGATTTTTTTTTTTCTTTATAATTATGCATGTGTTGAACGACAGTTCATGTATGGGTTTTTATTTTCCTGTGGAAAATATATTGTTGAGAGATAGGTTATGGTTTTGATTCATGTAAAGTTGAACATTTTACATTTTCATTGCATTTTGGATTTTGTTTTGAGTTCATTTTGATGCAGCTTAAACTTTGTTAAAGAGATGAGTTCTATAGAAAATGGAAAACTAACACAGGTAGGGAATGTTAATTTCATATGTTGCTGCAACATCTAGGATTCTGAGTATGAAATGTGGCACTTGCACCATAGAACCCAGCTGGTTGCAACATGGAAAATGAAACTGAAAGTTAATTTAAGCCTGAGGAGTTTCTTAAAAGAAAAATGTCCACACAATCTGGGTGTCAAAGACTGAGCTCAACAAGAAGTTTCAAGGAGACTGTGTTCATAACCACAGACGTAAAAGCATAGAAATAATGTATTTAAAAAAAAAGAGGATAGAAATGGGAGGTTCTTACTTGAACCCAGAGACTACATAGTTTGATTTCACAGTGTAATCCCCCTGTGATTAGAAACGTAAAAATAAAGCAGTCCAAGGCTACATAGAACAAATTAGAAGGTGACTTATCTTGTTTTTTAATGTTGTGTTGTATTATGAATTACAGCAGAAATACATATTTCTCTTTATTTTTGAAATATTTACAGGTTAACGTATTTAGGGGTACCACATTTCAGGCTCAGGTCAGAAATCTGGCCTATAAGAAATTTGATAGTTGCCTTTCAGCCAAGCAAAATTTTGTATTAGTTAAGGCCTGGAAAAATTTCCCTACAACTTTTCCAGGTCTGAGGGTGCCACTCTATCAAGGTCAGACTGGAAATCCAACCTGTGAAAAATAAAGAAAATCAACTTTGAATAGAGCTGCTGAAAATGAGTAAACTGCTTTGAACATATCCATTTGAAGGCTGTGTTTTTCTCAGCTTTGCAAGGATATGATATCCTCATACAAAAAAATGAGAAAAGTGATTGACTTGCACGCAGCAAAAAGCGATCCCTGGTTGGATTGGTCAAAAAACTGATTTCAGCATTTGTGATTTCCACTCTGGGCTTTCTAATTCGGTATATCAACAGGTAAGGACTGTGACCAAATTGAGAAATCGAGTGAAACAAGATATTTCAGCACTCTGTGATGAGTGTATTGTAATGATCAAGGAATGAGAGAGCAAATTAAATTAGGATGAAGACCCCAGGACACTGTCATGTCTATCCCACTTTCCCTCCTTCCTTTTCACCTGCTGCCTTTACAAACATTTGGAAGATCAAAAGGCACTGCTTCTCTCACACCCACTCCACACCCTTCCCGTTCCCTTCCTTGCCACCTCTTCTTTCTGGCCTGGATCCTGAAAACTGTTAAGTTTGAGTTTCCAGGCCTGGAAAATTTTTGACAACCAGTTTTCATTGCTGTTTTGGACAGGTTTATTTAGGTGTGTGACACTCTTGTGTTGTCAGTTACAGAACTTCAAAGCCCAAAAATCAAACAGAAGTCCTTCCTCAAGAACTCAAATTTTGCTGTTTTGTTGATTCTACTCTCCAGATATTCTAAGAAATGGCATGAGAACAAGTTATTAAAGAATCCAAGTCTCTGGTTTCAGACAAGTAATATACATGTATGCACTAAAACGAAGCATGGAACTTGAAAGTGGAAATTCCTTGTTCTGTTGTGATCTTTAGTGTACAACACACCAAGAAAGCTAAGATATTCTCCAAAATTTGAACAGTCAGTAAATGTTTAAAATTCTCTTCGACCAGAGCTTCCAGGGACTGCCCAGTCACTTTTATGACTTTGTTGCATTGTTAGAGGGTGTGTGTTGGTGGTGTGCTTTTGTTTATGTTGCCTTGTTTTAGGTGTGGTGGTGGCGGTGCACCTTTGTTTAGGCTGATTTCTTTGGGTGTGTGAGGGTGGTGTATGCTTGTTTGTGTTCCCTTCTAGGGTGTGTGTGATGGTGATGTTAATTCTTCGTCATAGTATTTTGTTTCGATGTGTGATGGCAGTGTATTCTTCTTGTTTGTGTTACCATCTTTTGGCGTATGAAGGTGGTGTATCTGCTTTGTTAGGGTGTGTGATGATGATGTATCTTTCTTTGTGTGCCCTTTTGTGTATGTGTGTATGACAGTGATGTACTCCTGTTTGTGTTGCCTTGTTTGATTTGTGTTATCCTGTTTAGGTGTGTGATGGTGGCATATCTTTACATTTTGTTGTTGTCTGTGCTGTCTTGTTTTTGTGAGTGATGTGGGGGATCTTTCTTTATATGGCGTTGTTTGAGTGTATGATCATAGTGTATATTTGTTATTTGTGTTGCCTGTTGCAGTGTTACTGTTAGAGTGTGTGATCGTGGTGCACCTTTATTTGTGGTGTCTAGGTGGGATGTGTGATCATAGTGAATTTTTTTATGTATTGCTTTGTTGGATGTGTGGTTGTGCTGTACCTTTGTTAGATGCCACTTGTGTTGCCTGTTCAGATGTGTGAAGGTAGTGTATCTTTGTTATTTGTGTTGCCTGTTTGGATGTGCGATTGTAGTGTACCTTTATTTGTGTTGCCTTTTTTGGGGTGTGACAGTGGTGTACCTTTATTTTGTTGCCTGTTCGGATGTGTGATTGTAGTGTATCTTTATTTGTGTTGCCTGTTTGGATGTGTGATTGTGGTGTACCTTTATTTGTGTTACCTGTTTGGATGTGTGATTGTAGTGTACCTTTATTTGTGTTGCCTGTTTGGATGTGTGATTGTGTAGTTTACCTTTATTTGTGTTGCCTGTTTGGATGTGTGATTGATTGTAGTTTCTTTATTTGTGTTGTCTGTTCGGATGTGTGATTGTAGTGTACCTTTATTTGTGTTGTCTGTTTGGATGTGTGTGATCGTGATGTACCTTTTTGTTATTTGTGTTGTCTGTTTGGATGTGTGATTGTGGTGTATCTTTATTTGTGTTGCCTGTTTGGATGTGTGATTGTGGTGTATTGTGTTTGTCATCTTGTTTAGGTGTGTGCTGGTGTTGTCATTGTTGTTCATATTTCCTTGTTTGGATGTGTGATACTGATAGTGGTGTATTTTGGCCAGTTTTGAGGAGTATGATGATACTGTTTTGACACTGTCACGGTGACTGATGATTTAGAATAATGAAGAGTGTGATGTTTATGTTTTGACATTGTTACAGACTGGTGAATTAGAATAATAAGATTGCCTTGATTGTGCTTTGATATTGTTACAGAGACTGATGAGGTAAAATTATGAAGAGTCCAATGATTGTTTTGAAGTTGATACAGTCTTGTGAGTTTAGAAAGATGAAGCATAATGATAAAGTGTTTATACTTTGACATTGTTACAGACACTGCTAAGTTAGAATGATGAAGATTGTAATGATTATGTTTTGAGTTTGACATTGTTACAGGACCTGAGAGACAATCACACAGAATACTTTGCCTCCATGGTAACATAGCCTTTTTTTTTTTTTTTTTTTAACCCTATTGACATTATATTGATGTAATATATAAAACAACACATGGCATAGATTTAGTGTACAGTCTGTTGACTTGCCTGTTGTCATTAGTCTGACAGTATTTGCAACTGTAAGCAGTGTGTCTGCATTGATTGCCTTTAATAGAAATCTTCATATAATTGTACTTGTTCTTTTCTATTTGTATTGGTTTTAAATTCGTAATTGGAATAAGTCAGCTCTGTGACAGTCCCGTGTTTGATTTTGACTAACCCTAACCCTGATGTGCCTATGGATGTATGTAAATGCCAAGCTTGAAATCTGTGGAAACAAATGACTAAAGTCAAGCTGATAGGAAACAATGGTTGTTTGGGAGCAGTCGTCCACCCAGAGCAGCCCGCACACTGTGGGGGGGGATGGCGTCAGGGCAGGAGGCTTACCAGTACGGCGGCCCCGGCTATGGGACAGGAAGTGCTGGGACCACAGGGGGAGCACCCACCTCCCAGCCCTATGGTGCTGCCGGGGGGGATGTCGCAGCAGCAAGGTAAGCAGGATTCTTTGACTAGACTCGGGAAATGCATAGACTTGTTTTTTTTTTTTCTTTTCTATCTCCGAAAACTTGTCTGCAGATGTTTTGTTTGTGAGATGATGTCTCCACTCTGTATATGGACCTTTCCTCATTGTCTCCTGTACAACTCTTGTGTCCGATATATTTTATTACGTCCGCGTGTCTCTGTCAAGCCTTCCGTTTGTTATTCTTGCTCTGAAACTTGGTAATTTCAAAATAACTGAGACATTTTCCACATCCTGGTATGGTATGGGTCACCATTGAATCACATTCTGCATAGCATCCACTTATTTATTTGCTCTGTACTGAAAACAAGGTGCAGAATCCGGATTCCTCAGAAAACAAGTTGTAGAACCTTAGTTTGGTTGAAAAAGAGAGAGAGAAGAAGAGTTTTCTAAGAAATTATCAGACATTTCAGTTTGTTTCATTAAGGATGTGTTACTGTGAACAGACTAGTCTATATATGCTACACGACATGTCCTAAGCTATGAGGCCATGGTGTGCAGGACTTAGGAAATGAAGTGGATAGTTAAGGGGTTGGGGTGAAGATCCGGAGCCATGTGGTTGTGCATTTAGTTACTGGCTTTTTTAAAAATCTTGCTGCATGGTAATTTGACTATTGTGAGAGACCCGGGAAAGGGTCTTTAGAACTGCTTACTTAAATTCCAATTTGCCAGGGGGATTTCCCCCCCCCCCCCCCCCCCCCCCCCCACTCTCCTCTCCTAGACTTTTCACCAAGGCATCGTCCCTGGACCCCATCGGGACCTAGTCGGTTCCCGGACTCCAGCCCTTTTCAGATTTTTTTTTTTCAGTTCGCTGTTCTCCAGCCTAATAGTGCAGGGTGTGGTATGATACACACCTGAAGGAGTAACTCCATATATAGTTCACTTCTTTCTCTTAATAAGTAATGATATATGAAGTGCTCTGTCTGATGCTGATGTGAGTTAAAAAAGCAAACAAAAAAAAAAAAAAACGACGTTTTCTCTTTCTGTGTCTCAGTCTCTCTCTCTCTCTCTCTTTCTCTCTCTCTCTCTCTCTCTCCCCTCTCCTCTCTCTCTCACACACACACACACACACACACACACTCTCTCTCTCTCTCTCTCTCTCTCTCTCTCTCTCTCTCTCACACACACACTCACTCTCTCTCTCTCTCTCTCTCTCTCTCTCTCTCTCTCTCTCTCTCTCTCTCTCTCTCATGAGGACTGGCCTCTTTATGTATCAGTGTTTAAAAGTATAATGTCTTCTTTTTGTGCTGCTGTTTTGTATCATATATGTAGATCTAAGCACATAACTGTAAAAGTTTGTAGTCAAGCAATGTCAGCGTTCTTGTGTGTGTATATAATTTGTGTCACATAAAATGTGGAAAGAAATGCTTGTCGTTGCATGCCACACTTTGTACGCACCTTTTCTTGGTGTTTTACTGTCAGTTTTATGTATTTTTTCCTTCAGGAAAGTCGATGTGATTCTCAAGCCAAAATAGTTACCCATGATTATGAACTGTACAACCAGAAGTGTGTGAGTTACAAGGCAAAATAGTTTGCCATGATTATGAATTGTACAACCAGGAGTGTTACTTAGGAGATGGTTGTGTCTGTGGTAGGTTCCCGTGGACCTCCTCCGGCCCTACCATGCCCATCTGCCTAGAGCATCGCCCACTAGTGCTGCAGTGGCACCTGGTGAGTTCATCATACAGTGTGTGTTGTATGGGACATTGTGAGTTGCTGTATATAGTTGTATGGGACATTGTGAGTTGCTGTACATGGTTTCCCTGCAATGTTTATTGTTGGAGATGTGCTCAGTTTCAAGTTGTTAGATGTCTTTGCAATTTCTCTGTGTAATGCATGTTGTTCCTTGCTGGTGAGCAGGAGTGATCAAAGGCGTTGTTTCCAATGAAAGGTTGTAGCCAAGTGACAATCTCTGTACCCATACTTTGATCTTATATACTGCTGTGCAGCAAGCATTCACGCATTCACAGGGGTCTTATGTATTACACAGGTAATGCAAAATGGTCAAGACGGTCTCGAATGTGTAGTGCAATTACAAGATCAATTGCTCTCTGGTTTTCCCTCCATCATCACTTACATATATATATGCCAATGCAAGCAAGGCAGGCTGGGGAGCCCAGCTTTATGCCTTTCCAGAGACCAGAGGTACTTGATCACAGCAGGGGATGATAGACAGAGTATATATCTGTGATAGTAGTCTTCCTAGCTCTTCGCCATTGCTGTTGCATTCTGCAAGGAGAGGTTGTCATGACGTGCACAGATAAGCCACCACTGTTGTGACTTGTCTGAACAACTGAGGCGGGACTCGCTCTGGAACCTTAAATGATTTGGAATGCCTCTTGATCTGTTCTGCCAGCCTGTGAAGAGCTTTCTGCTTGTGAACCATATCCATGGCAAGCCCTCTGGGGGTTGCGATCTTGAAGTGGTTGGAGTTTTCATGGTCCAGTGATACCTTAGGCCGTGCTGAGGCGTCAATATTTGGATGGAAGGCTAGTTTTGCAGAACGTTTTTTTGGCGTATGTAGTCAAGTTACTGACTGGCCTAAGCACAACACGGCAGGCACTGAGGCCTTTGGTAGGATCTCCCATGTCAGAGGGTCCTGACAGAGTGTAACCTCATTGTTCATTTTTCCATTTTCTGTCTTTCTAAATGGATTTTTTCCCAGTCTTCAGCTCCCCTTAGAGTAGCTTTTTTCCACATTCTTCTTTCCTCTCTTGTCATTGGAGTCACTGCATTTGGGGTGCGGTGTGACCTGTAATGGATGGGATGAGATACTGACTGAGAGGGCAGGTGCTGTCAACACATGTCTTTGGCTTGGACCTCTCCAAGACAGGAAGTACACACTGGCCCATGTGTATTAGTCGGCTGCTCCTGCATGGGGCTCGCTGTCCCCAGGAGTCAGGGAGGATGGGATTGGTTGGCTGTTGTTTTTCATGCGTCCCATCTGAAAACCAGGGATCAAGACGGAAGTCTCTTGCCTTGGTTCACCCCTTCCAAAGAATCGGAAAAAAAAATATAGATGAACTCATCTAGACCATCCCAGGACTACGATTTGGACAGCGACTCTGAGAAACAGGGAAGAAGATGGGTTTGGGGGCTTCATGGTTGATGGTGAAGGAACTGATGAGGAAAAGCCTTTATCTGCTCTTTGCCATTTTGCTATCCAGAAAAGGTTCCAAGGCATTGCAGGTGACCCCAGTGGCTCTTTCATTATCAAATGCCAGTCAGAACAGCTCTGAAGTTGGTTGACAGGGAGATTAGGGTGTCTCCACACAAGGAGATTGACTCATTCAAAGGCATCATCAGGTGTCCTGATGTTAAAGGTGTTTTGGAAGCAGAGATCAGGAGTGAATTATGACCTGAAGGAGTGATTGATGTTAATCGTGTGACCATTCAAGTTATGACGAACACGCTCTTTTTGACATTTCATACACCATCACTACGAGAGGCAGAGTCGGCTACTCAGTGTTAGTAGATTAGACCTCAACATCCTGTTTTCGATGAGGTGCTTTGAGTGGCAGAAACTCTGCAATGTTCAGGACAGATGCTCAGGGGATGGAGATTTGTGGGCAGCACTGCAAAGCAGTCCATGCCATGCCAGGGACCATGCTTTTGTGTTGCAGGCACCCACCTTCCTTCTTTGGGAGTGCCCAAAGTGGCAACTTGAAGTCCGTTCAAAGAGTCAAAATTGAAAGGGAAATTCTCTTTTAAGAAGCAAGGAAGCCTGTGGTTGTCAAAACATCTTTATATTTTGTACTCAGCAGCAGTCAAGAGGGGTTCAACAGTATGGGGGTCTGTTGTCAGATAGACCTGTTCTTCCCACCTATTAAGTCCTTACAAAATAAAAGATACAACCTCAGGTGGGGGCATTAAACCGGCCCACCACATCTGTCCTTTTCGCTCCACCCTCTCCACATAATCAGTGTGGTAAAGGCAGACAGATCTGCAGTCAAATGCAGTGATAATTCTTATGCACAGATGTGTATCTCTGATGCATAAACTTCCCATCTGACGCACTGGAATTCAGGCCAGTGTGTCACAAAACCATACCAAAATCTACCATGATGACTGATTTTCTCCTGTACGCATTATAACTCTGAGCAGCGCATCACGCAAAAAGGCTTTCATCTTATCTGCCACAATCGAAGTTAAAAACGTAAATATCCTCGATATTTTACAACGTTCTCAACTGATGAACACTTACGCCTAAGAACTCTTCTCTACTGAAAACCAACAAGAATTGTCAAAATAAACTAGGCCTATCCAATCTATGATTGGACCACAAGATCACATGATTCAGTGATTGGAATTTGGTCATACAATAAGATATTTCAACATTGAAGGAAATGGCTGATGTAGTGAAAATTCTGTGATGATAATTGAAGAGGACGTCCCACAAATCAAGTTTCACTGCTGAAAAGTGCAGGTGCTCACATTTACTCATCTTACTTAATAACACTTTAAAAACATAGGAACACGAATATGAATAGATTTAGCTCTGTCTAGAATGTTTTATCAACTTTATTATAAACACCTCTTTTCTAATGTATTTCTACCTCTGTTATAAACGCCTCTTTTCTAATGTATTTCTATCCATTTCTCTGTGCATTTATGTGTGTGAGCCAGTGAGAGCATGCTTGTGTGTGTGTGTTTATGTTCACTACATTTTCTAGCAGTTATTAATGGTGACCCCCAAAATATTTTTGTGATCCCCTGAAAATTTGGAAGCGAGTTTTTTGTATTGAGTCTGACCCCCTAACTTTATTATCATTTGAATGCTCAGCATGAAAAAGGTTAATAGACCTACACCACCCTTTCTTCGGATTAATAGGTAAAAGGTGAATAGACCTACACCACCCATCCTTCAGATCAGTACGTGAAAGGTAAAAGACTTACGGACCCTTCTGTGTGTGTGTATGTGTGTGTGTGTGTGTGTGTGTGCACACGTGCGCGCACGCTTGCATGTGTGCTTTGACTGTCATGTTCAAAAGCTAATGATGTGATGCCTGACAGATTCCCACGAGGCCATGCCTCAAGCAGTCCATGCGAACCCACCGTCTCTGGAACAGGCGACACAGGTGAGCCCTGAAAAAGTGCAAGGGGGCCGCCAGCCCCCATACCCCCGAGGTCAGCGCATGGGGGATCAGCGCGGGAGGCACTCTCCTCACCAGGGGTTCGGACACAACCAGCGCCCTCATCAGCACTATCAGCAACAGCGCCCCTACTCTGGCCACATGCCACCAGGCAGAGGGGAGGACAGGGTAAGTTAGATGGGAGATGGGATGGGGGGGGGGGGGGGGGGGGGGGGGGGGCTTTTGTGTGTGTGTGTTGAATGGGATTTTTGTGTATGTTTGTGTGATCATCTGTCTGACTGGAGGCTTTATTTGTTTGTGTCTCTTTGTTAAATGAAGGCATGGTGTGAGTGCATTGAATGGAGAGCTGCTGTGTGTGTGTCTTTGTTAGATCACTTGGGTTTTTTGTTTGTTTCTGTGTGTGGAATGGAAGCTTTCTGTGTGTTTGTGTCAATGGGTGTTTTGGAGGGGTTTTTTTTGTGTGTATGTATGCATTCCTGTTTTAAATTTGGGTTTGGTGTGTGTGTGTTTGTGTGTGTGTGTGTGTGTGTGTGTGTGTGTGTGTGTGTGTTGAATGATGGCTTGTGTGTATGTAAGTAGTAACAAGCCAGTTCAGTATTGGTTATGGCTCTTGTCATTTTAAGCTTTGTAGAAGTATGATTGGAGGAGGATGTGGAGGAGGATAGTAGTAGGGACTCTCTTTTGTTAGCCAAGGCATTGGCAGCAATCATGCGATCTTGTCTTTGGAGTGTGCATAAACCTACATTTACATTCATTCCATCTTAGACAGCCATCGAAAACATTTTGTGTTTATCTTTGCTTTGTTTGCAACCTGCTTTTCATTTGTTTTTCAAATTCTTTTTATTAAAGTGGAACGTTTGTTCCTCTGTATTATATATTTCCAGTGAGCTTGACTAGATTCAAGGGTGCAGATATCTCATATGTACTTATAGTTCTTTTTAATGCATCTGAAAATGTGACTGGACTTAGTTTGTCTGTAACGTACAGCTTACATCAGCTTTGAAAAGATAGTTCAAGGAAATTTCTAAAACAAGGTTTGACAAAAAAAGAACGTAATTAAATTTCTGAAACAAGCCCATATTGTGCCACAGACGCGTAGAAAGATGATCTCTTGTTATTCATTACTAGACTTCTAAAACAAGCCCGTATTGTGCCACAGACATGTGGAAAGATGATCTCTCGTTATCACCTCGGCAGTCAGCATTGTGGCACAAGTACCATGTTCAACACAAATTGTTGAAAATGATTCATTGAAGACATTTGAAAAAAAAAAATGAAACTAAAAATGTGAAATGAAAATAAATTTGAACGTGGTCTATAAGACGCTAAAACCAAAAAGAGTTTTTTTTGTCACCTTTAAGAGTTTTTCCCTGTCTTTGAAAAAAAAAAAAAAAAAACACATATACACACACACACACAACCAGCCAGTTTTCATATTGAAATAGATTCGTACCAGAAATCTATTTTGAATGTCATAAAGGTTAATATCAACGCTTAAATGTCACGAAGGCTGTAACAACTATGAACTGAGACATATTTGTGCCAAGTCATGGTTTGGAGGCTCCACTTTGAATCAGTGTCGTTGAGCAATGCTCTCATGGACAGAAAAACTGTCTAAACAGTGTGAGAATATATTTTGTAAAGTTTCATTCAACTTGATCTTCAAGTGTGTGTCATGCCACATTTAGTGCAGATCGTCCTGTGTTCCAGTAATCAAGCCAGAGATCAGCTTTGGCCATTTTTTTCACCAGAGGTGGAGAAGATGTAACTTTGTTTGGACTGATGTTTTTGATGCCTCTGGCAGACACAAAAGTTGTGCACCATAAATGCACAGAAGAGTGTGTGTTTCATGGCAAAACCACCCATGACAGTTGCATTATGGTAGGTCTGATTCGGGCTATGTAAAAAAAAAACACAAAAATTGCTGTGCATAAGCGGTGTGTGTACAGCCAGTCACTCTAACTGCCTTCTTTTCAGAGACAGAAAACAGACAACAAATAGAGCAGACACGATAACAAGACACTAGTCAGCGGTTATGAAGGCGTCTGTGGACCTGCTCATTTCCATCATAAGTGTTTTGGGACCACCTATAAAACTTTACAGTGTTTTTTTCCTGCTTCTAATGCATATACTGCGCAGGGACACATTAAATTATGAGCCCTAACATCTATTGGAAGATTGCTGGATACACTTAGTTATAGTATGTTTATTGGGGGATTGCACAATAAGCATGTTATTTATTTGGGGGATTGCACATCAATGTCTATTTGAAAATTGCAGGAGATATATGGTAACAGCCATATTTATTAGAGGATTGCAGGATTGGAGGATTGTAGGATGTGCAATTTTAAGGCCTTGTTTATTGGAGGATTGTGGGACATACATAGTTAAAGCAGTGTTTACTGGACAGTTGCAGGATAAACATAGTCATTACCATGTTTCTTGGAAGATTGCAGGATATATATTGTTAGATTTACAGCCATT
The DNA here is from genome assembly GCA_016801955.1 of Conus betulinus. Lineage (NCBI taxonomy): Eukaryota > Metazoa > Mollusca > Gastropoda > Neogastropoda > Conidae > Conus > Conus betulinus. The sequence goes on from JADBJO010000070.1 coordinate 1,177,141, forward strand.
TTTATTAAAGGATAGCTGGATGTGCATTGTTACAGAAGTGTAGTGAAAAAGTGCAGGATGCATGCTGACACAGTATATATGTGCTGTAAATGTCTACTGATTATAGGGTAACCTGCTTAGAAGTCTACTGTTCAGTCATTGCATAGTTTATCTGGAGGTGGGGGTTTCCTACAACCACGGACATCTGGTTAAGCCTGGAATCGTACTTGGCTGTTCCCAGCTTGCTTTGTATGTGTTGATGTGATCATTAAGTTTGTCCATTTTGCCTCTTGCCCATGTTTTTGGTGTGTTTGCTTTAAAATGTTGGAAAACACAAGTGTATACAGACGCTTGCCTGGTTGATTCCTTTCAGACCCACAAGCATGGTGATTGATTTTCCTATGTGTAGGAAACTAATGACTTATGTAGATGGTTTCATTTTTTATGTAGGCAGTCATCCAATGCGAGGCATGTCACGAGGAGGTCCTCGGGGGGGTCCTCCCCCGCGTCAGAATGTCCGGGGGCAGAAACTCATGGCGCCAGAGCTCGGAGCCACTCAAGTTTGACCACGAGTTTGATTTTGAAACTGCCAACGCTCAATTTGACAAAGAGGAGATTGAAAAAGAGCTGAAGCAGAAACTGACCATTGGTGGTGGTGAGTAGACCTTATGGACAGAATTGAGTTGATCTTGCAATATATGGAATTGAGTTGACATTGCAAAGGATAGAACTGAGTAGACCTTGCTTTGAATTGATTTGAGTTCACCGGGCACTAGTTGCAGCGGATAGGATTGACAGATTTTGCAATGGGTAGAATGGCGTGACTGAACATTTGAGGCAAGTAGATCTTGCCGTGGAAACCACTGGGTGGACCATGTATTGGATAGAATGAAGTAGACTTTACAGTGGTAAGAGATGCTGATGGTCAAAGCATTCACATAGCAGTGCAGTGGATGGAGGGTCACATTATAAGTGCAGTTTGTTTTAATAAAAGCATCCCCTCATGCATCCCTCATGTTTAACATGAGAAAAGACAGAACATGGAACGCCATTGAAATCATGACAAAGAGGGTGACCGTTATTGGTTGAGCATCAAGCTCATTTCTGTTATATATTATATTGTAATAAAGGACACATATCAACGGTAATGTGAAATAAAGTGACTGATGGAAGTTCAGTTGATTTTGTTGGATCTGCTGAGTTGGTAGTGGTACAGTGGAACTGTTCTCTTGACTTGGCCCCTGAGAGATTAGTTTTTAAACACCCAAGTCCTGGCTTTACACCCAAGAAATGAGACAAAGTTATAAGGCTCTTTACAGCATCAGCTTTTTTGTGAATTATCAGGCTTGTGACCTTTGTTTCTGCTGTGCTCATGTTTGCTCCCTCTTCACCTTCCATAGTGTATTGCTGAGAAGTCCAACACAGGCTGTGGTGCCGTCTCACAGACATGAGAGCACAGTACGCCGGGACAGCATTTGGCAGCTCCCAAGAGAAAGCAGCAAGAACTCGTTATGTGGTTGACTCTTAAAGTACTGGTCACCTGGGAGGAATGGTGAACTCTGTCTCTGGGCCTGTCGGTCACCAGATGCAGGGTCTGGCTGTGGTTTGGGAAGGTTCAGACGCAGTCTGACAGAGGCTGGACATCTGGAAAAGTTCCAGGAACTTGACTGTCACTTAGTAAGCCCACATGAAAATGGAAGTATTTTGAAGATAAACTAGCAGCACAGAGGATGTTGCTGTGGTCTACAAATTCACAGAACTGGTCAACAGGCAGCTTGTTGTTGGCTCTGGCCAGGAACAGTATACCCATTTAACACACAGGATACTGCTGAGCCCTCGTGGGACACTGGGCATAGTTGACAACAATGTGACTGGAAAAAGACTGAGAGATCATTATGAGGGGGGGGGGGGGGGATCTTTTCTCTTTTAGGATCATTTCCAAATTTTAAAAGATTAACAGGAAAAAAGGAAACAACTAGTATTTTTTTAATCACAGGAGAAAAAAAGGCTGGCATTTTTTAAGGGTCATTTTTCTAATTTTAAAGGGTCAGCCAGGGGGAATAAAGGTATTTGAAATGTATAGGGTTGTTTTCTAATGGCAGAAGGTGTACTGAAGGAGTTTGGGGAAAAAAGACATTTGTATGCACGATTCAGAGTAGATTAAAAAAAGAAATGCAAAACCCCTACAAAATGCACTTATTGGTATTCGTCATGATCATTACAAATAGAACGATTTGGCATAGAAAAAAATTGAAAGTAAGCACTGCAAAAAGGAACCTCAGAGTCAATACTGATGTAGGCAGACATGAACACTGAGGCCATTTTAAATAAAAACCAAGAAAATGGGTTTATAAGAAGAAAAAAAAGTGACTATCACAGGAATAAGATTACAACTTCAAAAACAATGATTTCATGTAGGTTGGGGCACTGAGCTAGATTCTCACTTTAAGTTTCATTAAAGTTTCATTCCAACGTTGTCTCCATCACAAAATAATCCAAAGTGGGTATACTTAAAAATAAAGCAGATGCAATTGAGGATAAAGGTGGACTGCCTTTAACAATTTATTCATATGCCACAAGTTTGTTCGACTATGTTTTTGCTTTTTAGAGCAACTGTGGGAATGACAGTTTGACACAAGCATGTTTTGGTGCGGTCATGAGCAGAGAAGGGAAGGAATAGTGCTTGCTTGTGTTGTCTGCCACTGCAATCACTTCATCTTAGTTGTTGGACTATATCAGCAGGCCAGCACATTTGATTTTGGGAGGGGGGGGGGGGGGGGGGGGGGTTGCAATTATGCATGGAGTGGGACACACTGTCCATGGATCAGAAAAGTCAGCAACAGAACTAGAATTTTGGGCATCCCATATCAAGGAAAATGGTCTATCCACACTAAGCGGCACATCACTTATCCTTCACAGACATGTTTTAGACACTGGACATGTCAGGGAGTGAAGGTGGTCAGGTGGTCTGTCATCCTCTGAGAGTGGACAGGTCAGGGAGTGAAGGTGGTCAGGTGGCCTGTCATCATCTAAGAGTGGACAGGTCAGGGAGTGAAGGTGGTCAGGTGACCTGTCATCCTCAGAGTGGACAGGTCAGGGAGTGAAGGTGGTCAGGTGGCCTGTCATCTTCAGAGTGGACAGGTCAGGGAGTGAAGGTGGTCAGGTGACCTGTCATCCTCAGAGTGGACAGGTCAGGGAGTGAAGGTGGTCAGGTGGCCTGTCATCTTCAGAGTGGACAGGTCAGGGAGTGAAGGTGGTCAGGTGACCTGTCATCCTCAGAGTGGACAGGTCAAGGAGTGAAGGTGGTAAGGTGGCCTGTCATCTTCAGAGTGGACAGGTCAGGGAGTGAAGGTGGTCAGGTGACCTGTCATCCTCAGAGTGGACAGGTCAAGGAGTGAAGGTGGTAAGGTGGCCTGTCATCCTCAGAGTGGACAGGTCAGGGAGTGAAGGTGGTCAGGTGGCCTGTCATCCACTAAGAGTGGACAGGTCAGGGAGTGAAGGAACTGTCCTGACAGTGGTCAGGTGGAACATGTTGCTACTAGACTTCCAGTCTGCTGCTGGTCACGGCTAGTAAGATGGTACAGTTCTACGTATGGTGCAGACGGTTCATGTAGGCTGTATTGATTTAGTCCTTTTGATGTAATTCTAGTTTTTACAGATGGTACATGCAAACCATGCTATGATTGTAGTAGAGTTTTAAGTTGGTGCAGGGGAACCTCTGTAATTGTAGAGCCCTACAAAGGGTGCAGATGAACCGTGGTATGATTATAGAGTTCTACAGAAGGTACAGGTGGTTCTTCATATTATTACTGTCAAGATTGGCTGCCATTGTTTCCCCGTTGTTTGTTTGAACTAAGATTGCTAGTATGAAGTTTGCCACAGTGAGTCAGGTTATTGGGACTGATTTCCAATAGTGTAAGCATTATTATTAACCAGGGGATGTTTTTTTTTACCTAAAAAATGAAATGATGCTGGTGTATTTTGTAATATGAAACTGTTTTTCCTCTTTTTTGGGGAGGTGGAGGGAGGGTGGAGAAGGGGTGTGTGTCAGAACTGTACTGTTTTGTTCATCCAGTGGAAATCTGTGGAAGTGAAGCCTAAATGAAACAGTGTTTGGTTGAAATGAAATAGTGATGGTAGTGCAAGCCAACAGTGAAGCAGGTATGATAACTAGTTCATGAGGTTGTCCTCTAAAGGTACAAACATCATGGATGCCACCTCACAGAGTGAGGAGACTGCAGTAAATGAAGGTGCAACTGGTTCCTTGGAACAAGCGCAGGAGTTCCAAGAAGGTAGAGGTATGTGATGATCTTGGGGGAAAAAAAATAGTGGGTAGACATGGTAATCACAGGTTTATGTGACGACGGTGATAAAATGAGTGTTCAGATGAAATCACAGGATTGACAGGAAGGTAGGGTGGGGTCTAGTGTATAGACTTTGAAATCACAGGTTTGGCAAGAAGGTGAGGGTCATGTGTATAGACTTTGAAATCACAGGTTTGGCAAGAAGGTAAGGGTCATGTGTACAGACTTTGAAATCACAGGTTTGGCAGAAAGGTAGGGGTCTTGTGTACAGACTTGTAAGTCACAGGATAGGCTGGAAGACAGGGGTCTGAGTTTGCACTTGGAAATCACAGGATATGCTGGAAGGCAGGGGTCTAAGAATTTCCACATGGAAATCACAGGACTGGCAGGAAGGCTGGGATCTGAAAGTTTCCACATGGAAATCAAAGGATTGGCAGTAAGGTAGGGATCTCAAAGTTTTACCTGGGAATCGCACGATTGGCAGGAAGGCAGGGGTCTGAAAATTTGCACATGGAAATCACAGGATTGGCAGGAAGGCAAGGGTCTGAAAGTTTCCACATGGAAATCACAGGATTGGCAGGAAGGCAAGGGTCTGAAAGTTTCCACATGGAAATCGCAGGAAGGCAGGGGTCTGAAAATTTGCACATGGAAATAACAGGATTGGCAGGAAGGCAAGGGTCTGAAAGTTTCCACATGGAAATAACATGATTGGTTGGAAGGCAGGGGTGTGAAAGTTTCCACATGGAAATGACAGGATTGACGGGAAGGCAGGGGGGTGTGAAAGTTTCCACATAGAAATCACAGGATTGACAGGAAGGCAGGGGTGTGTGAAGTTTCCACATGGAAATGACAGGATTGACGGGAAGGCAGGGGTGTGAAAGTTTCCACATGGAAATGACAGGATTGACAGGAAGGCAGGGGTGTGAAAGTTTCCACATGGAAATGACAGGATTGACAGGAAGGCAGGGGTGTGAAAGTTTCCACATGAAAATAACCGGATTGACAGGAAGGAAGGGGTGTGTGAAAGTTTCCACATGGAAACGGCAGGAAGGCAGGGGGTGTGAAAGTTTCCACATGGAAATCACAGGATTGGCATGAAGGAAGGGATGGAGCAGAAAAGCACCAGCCAGAAATAATGACAGAGAGGTTTTAATTATTTGCTTATCTGTAGATTTCTCATTTTATTATTTTACATGTATACCTTAGTTCTTTTTACCACTAAATGGTGAACTAGACACAGCTTATTTCTGGAAGGTTTACATTGTCAGCAAACTGAAAAAGCTGTAGTATATCTTGACTATTTAGGATCAGCATGTTTTGAAGAGCCTTTGGCTAATTGGACATTAAACCTTATCGCTTGTAAACATGCACATATCCAAGGTATCAGGGAAACATGCCATCATGATTATCATGTTAGAAACGTGTGTATGATATAGTATTTCAGTATCGTTACTGAAATGAGAAGCACAAGTTTGTGTACTTGATGCAGTGTTCAGTGGATTGTGTCACCAGAGCCAGCAGTCATTCTGCAACATAACAGGAAATTACCCTGCAGTTCACAGAAAATGAATTGACAAGACAGTTTGGGGGACAGTCAGATGGTGATTGCAAATAGCGGACACTGAAGCAAAGTCACAAAGGCAACAGATGTAGCGACATAAGTTAAACAGAATGAGTAGATTTTGAAATATATAATCAGCGACGAGGTTAAGTGTTTCATGATGTCTTTCATGCAAAAATGAATTATATCATAGAGAACGGTGATGGAGATCAGCATCGCCAAAGCCAATTTGACCAGGTTGAAAATCGATCTGTCAACAGCTGAAAGGTCATAATGTTGATATTAGTTCATGTCAAAAATAGCAGAATAACAGTTCAACGGAGGTTGATCATTATTGTCTGCAATGGGCGATAAACAGTGATAACATGATCAGGTTTCAGATTGGGGACCGAGGTTGTTGCCGTATATAGATGTAAATCAAGCTATGAAATTTGTGTGGCAATTGTTTTTATATATTGAATGCCATACGAATTAAGGTAAGACCGATGAACTTTGAAAATCTATTTTAGATGAAAATTTTGTATAATATAAAGACTACTTAATTTTTGTGGTATTAGAATTAAAAATGCCATTTCAGTGCGGTGATATGGTTGCTGTCTATCAGATTTACTCATGGCAGTAATGTAATAGGTGTGATTCTATTCTTTTCAAATAAAAACAAAATTTATTGATTTATTTTGTTGTTTGTTTTTGTTGTTTTGATTTTCCCTGTTTTGTTGTGAAGCTGAAAAATATTTACAGACCAGCTTGGTTCATAAAACCTAACATAACTTTTGTATTCAAGCACAGTTTAAAGAATACAAATTTTGCTAATGAAAAGAAAATGATGTACCTGCATTTTTTCAATCTCATGCATTAAGACTGCCCCTTTATATTAAGAAAAAGGTATCGGTTAACAGGACAATCTCATTTTTGAAAAAAAAAAAATATTCACTTCTAGGTAAAAGTGTTGCTTTTATTTTGTTTGAATAGTTACATTAATTTCACCATTTCTTAGAAATTTTCTTTCTGTAATCCATCCAATCATGTTCAGTATGTAACCATTCATTAAAGAGCAAATAATGAAAACCTCTTTTAATGATGATGACCTAAAAGTGGCCAGCACACTAAAAAAGGTTCAGCCTAGGGGCCTGATAAGATCCTAGGGCTCTCAGTCTAGGGGCTGAACTGGGAAAAAAATCAACTCTGTAGGAAATGGTTAACCTGATCCTACTTACGTCGCTCTCAACCCAGAAACTGAACAGGGAGGAAAAAAAAATTGACTCGGATAGAAATAGATTAATTCTGATCCTATTTAACTCTCCAGTTCTTTCCCTTGAATTTCGATCAACGGTGATCGATGGTTTTCTTCCTGGAATTATGGCATTTAAAACAACGTTTTTGTTATCTGGAGCAATATATTGCCAAAAAAAAACGGAAATAGACACATTCGTCACAAAAATATTATTTTAGAAATAATGCGTAGAATGTTACAAAGAACAGAACATCCGTCATGCAAATGCAAAAATCTCAAAAACTGTTGAGAGTTAATTAAGTGAAGTACATCATGTGAACCTTGCCCTCCTTTGCAACAGCTGTGTGGAAAGTCCAAACTATTAAAATGGGTGTAGACTAGATTATCCCCCCTCTCCTACACCTATTTGCTTTCCTTTCATGCACATTGGGCAAGGTTATTGCCCTTGATCTCATTTCTCCAATCATCGGTAATCTACCCATAGGACATAGTTAAGTAGGCTGTACCATGTCAGACTTCATGGAGCTAGACCTCCTCTCCCCTGACAGTTATTTGCCCATTGAATGTCGTAGACTGCAATTTGGCAGACTTGTCAAAGTATGAAGCCAGACAGAAACAGGATGAAAGCTGTGACGATGATAGGGGATGAAAGTTGTGATGGTGAAAGCCAGACTGAAAGGGGATGAAAGTTGTGATGGTGAAAGCCAGATTGAAAGGGATGAAAGTTGTGATGGTGCAAGCCAGGCTGAAAGGGATGAAAGTTGTGATGGTGCAAGCCAGACCGGAACTGAAAGGGGATGGAAGTTGTGATGGTAAGCCAGACTGAAACTGAAAGGGGATGAAAGTTTTGATGGTGAAAGCCAGACTGAAACTGAAAGGGGATGAAAGTTGTGATGGTGCAAGCCAGACTGGAACTGAAAGGCGATGGAAGTTGTGATGGTGAAAGCCAGACTGAAACTGAAAGGGGATGGAAGTTGCAGACCTGCCAACCATTATGCATTTCGCGTAATTTATTACGCCCAAGTGATGAATCTTACGCCCTTACGCATTTAGCAAAAAAATTACGCATTGAAAGTTTAAAAAAAAAAAAAAAAAAAAAACGGACAAAAAAAAAAAAACGGACGAAAAAAATCGGCTTATGTACAGACACACACAGCACCGTGCGTATAACCTGTAATCTTCAAGAAGCGTTTCAGGTCATGCACAGTTCGTTTCACCATCTTTACCATTCAGCGAAGTTGGCATCCTTTTGAAGTTTGAAGTTATGAAAACGTCGAAACGTGGAGCAGAAAGTTCTGGACAAGATGCGAAAAAGAAAAAAAACTTGGTCAAGGGTCCGAAAAGAATACTCAGAAAAATTCCCCTGCATACGACCTTTGGCTAAAGGGTGTAAATTGTGCACGGTGTACCACTTGCGAGTCCGACTTCACAATTTCCCATGGTGGATGTGAAGCGTCACCTTGAGTCATACAAAGCACATCGATTCCTCTAATGTGCCGAATTCTTCCAGAATCACACAGTTTTTTTCAGACTGTAGACACCTCAAAAAGAGGATGAAATGAGGGAAAGGGTAATTCAGGCTGAAGCATTGGTGGCCGGATTTTTTGTCAAGTACATCATCGCTCTTAGCGCAGTCAACCATGCATCCCAGCTTTTTAAAGAAGCGTTCTTAGATTCGGAGACTGCCAAACAGTTCAAGAGCGGTCGAACAAAGACAACACACATTGTGAGGACCCTTGCCATGGGGGACTGCGGAATGGACCGTTTTGTGTTGGGGACTGAAGGAGGGGGGGGGGGGGAACAAATTCTTTCCTGGGGTGGTGGTGCGAGACTTACAAAATCGCCACTGAGCTGATAGCCAACTCCACATGCACAGAGTCAGCAAACAGGGGAGAACATTTTTGAGGTTGTTTCTGGCGCACTATCAAGCCTTGGTGTGCCATAGCAGAACTGCCTGTCCTTGGTTTGTGATAATACAAATGTGATGACTGGCAAGAACAAAGGTGTCATTGCATATGTTCGCATATGTGTTTCCAGTGTATTCTACATTTTCATAATTTGTAAAGATTTCTTGTGACACTTAAAAGAAAAGGTTGTTTGAAGAAACGTAAAGTTCACATAAATTGTGCGAACAATTTCATCGCATCGTGTTTGTTTGGAAAAAGGTAAGTGTCACGCTTGATTACTCCTGGCTCTCTGAAATTACACATTTCTGCCTCACAGAGCTTCAGTTCTTACTCATTGGTCTCTTACGAGGTTGGCAGGTCTGAAGTTGTGATGGTGAAAGCCAGATTGAAAGGGGATGAAAGTTGTGATGGTGTAAGCCTGAAAGGGATGAAAGTTGTGATGGTGAAAGCCAGATTGAAACTGAAAGGGGATGAAAGTTGTGGTGAAAGCCAGACTGAAACTGAAAGGGGATGAAAGTTGTGATGGTGAAAGCCAGATTGAAAGGGAATGTAAGCTATGATGATGAAAGAGGGTAAAGGCTGAAATGATGAAAAGTCGGATTAAAAGGGAATGTAAACTACAATGATGAAAGAGGATAAAAGCTGAAATGATCAAAAGTCGGACTAAAAGGGAATGTAAGCTATGACGATGTTGCGGGGGGTAAAAGCTGGGACGAAAGTCAGACTGAAAGGGATGAAAGCTGTGGCAATGAAAGCTTGAAAAGAAATATAGACTGGTAATGAAAGGGATGAAAACTGTGATGATAAAGGTAAATGGATGTGAGTTTTGAAGGTGCAAATAAAACTGAAAGGGGTTGAAAGCTGTGATCGTATGAAGAAAGTAGGACTGAAAGGGGATGAAAGGTTGATGATGAAGTCAGACTGAAAGGGAATGAAAGCTACGAGAATGAAACCTGGATTCAAGGAGGATGTTAGGTATGATGGTGATGTGAAAGCAGTGCTGCATGTGAATTCAGACCATAGTTGAAGGTGAGTACCTTGATGCAGAGCTTTCATCGGATGTTTGCTATTTCATGTCATAGGTGAGAAGGTGATGAATGGAGAGAAGAGTGGGCCAGAGGATGATGTAGAAGAGGTGGTGGAGGTGGAGGAGGAACACCGGAAGTACTATGACAGATCCAAGTCCTTCTTTGACAACATCAGCTGTGATGCTACCACCAAGAGCCAAGGAGGGTGAGTATATTGTCATGGCTTTTTCATAGTAGTTGTCATGCTGCTAGTAAAAGCAGTGGAGGGTTAGTATTGTCATGGCTTCAACGATAGTTGTGATGCTGTTTCTAAAAGCCTAGGAAGGTCGGTAATGTCATGCCTTTGACTCATAGCTAGTGCATTTTGATGGAGCTAGTCTTTCTGTGGGTGCGTGCAATGTTTATGGTTACACATTGATTGATTAGGTAGTATGTTTAGCAGTGTGCTTGCTTTTTATTATTATTTATTATAATTTTGTTGTTGTGTTGTTGTTAGTATCTGTGCTAGATTTATAATGCAGTTTGATACTTCGCATTTTTTGGTAGATGAAGTTAGTTCTTAACTAGTTTTACAGAGTTTTCAGTTCTAAAACCAGTTTTACATGTCATTTCCGCAGTCGTATCACATGCAAAGAAGAGTGGTAAATTTTCACTGCAGCTGTGATGATTGGCATGTCAATTCAGAACACATAACCAGTAGCATCACATGGAAAGAAGAGCGGGTAATTTGCTCTGTGGCTGTGTTGATGGACATGTCATTTTAGGAATTTAATTTGCACTGTGGCTGTGTTGATTGATATGTCATTTTAGGAATTTATTTGGCGTCGTATACTACTATACCATGTCAGACCATAGCATTAAACGGCTGTCAGTCAGCTCTGTCAGGCCGAAGTTTTGTGGCAAATGCAGTCATAAGATAGTCACATGACGCCCACCCTACTACCGCCTATGGAAGATGCCGAAGATCGTGTACTGTCCGTCATTCTACTTCGGCCTGTCGCCCAAGCAAGATAAGTCTTGTGCTCTGTCTCGCCTATACTTTGCCTTTGTGTAAAGATTGCTGTGTTTGCACTCTGTACTCATTTATCTGTGGCTTCCGCTTATATCTTGACGTGTGAGGTTATCGGATGGGCTAGCATTCTAACCTTATTTACTGAAATTTTCTCGCAATCGTGGTGCTCCCGGTTCTTGTCTCTATTTGCGTAACCGGTTCGAGGTTGATCGGCATTTTTCCATCGCCACGTCCATCGCGTTTCTCTGCCTCCCTTTGTCCATCGGCCTTGCATTCTCACTCGCCTTTACGGCCTTTTCGCCCCTAAATTCCGATTTCTAACCTCGCCGTTACTTGTACCACGATTCCACTATCTCATCTGCGACGATCGCGGGTCGGTTTCGTCGCCATCTTGTTTTGCGCCGGTCTCCATTTCTTGTCGCACCAGCTTTCTAGCCCACGCTATTACACGTGGTTGTCGTTCGGAATTTGCTTCCTACACTTGTTTACACCCCTCCCATTCATTTGCCACATTTTTCGATCGGCTTTGTGTGCGTGGCGATCGCATCGCCCTTCGGCATTGCTGTTACACGTGGCGTTACTCAGCACTTTTGGTTCACGCCACTGTCGTGGCTCACGCACGGTTTCGTTCATCGCTACTGCGTTTTCTGTCACTGTGCGAGCTTGTTTACTTTTATATTTCCATTGTGTTGTATTGCTATTGTGTGAGCACGGTCGATCGACCTGTATACCCTCCTCGATCGACCGTCGTGTTACGATTGTGTGCTCCGGTTTTGCTCGGCGCCATTGCCCAAAATGGTGAAGGACTCGGTTGGGCCGAGCAGCTCTGACGTTCAGAGTTCGCTCGCTTTCCCAGAGGACCAACGAGTTGGTTCCAACTCCGAGCAGACCGTTTTCCGCGCGGGAGTACGGACGGCCGCGGTAGTTGGAGACGACCTTCCGCGAAGGGGACGTGGGACTCTCCCTCCTCTACCCGACTGCCGGACGCACGACCGTTGCGTTCGAAAGCTACTAGGCAAGCGGCTGCTATTTCCAAATGCTTATCATTCAACCTGCCCAGAAAATCAAAGGGCAAGGCCCCCTTAACCCTCTTGACCATCGAGCGCCCGCTAGCGCCCGGCTGGAAATCATACAGCCAAAACGCTGAGCGCCCGCCAGCGCCCGGTAAAACACGTGGCAATAAGGGGCGCCGCCATGTTTCTCGAAGAAAGGAAGTCTCGCGAGAACGTGACTTCCTTCTTTCCTGTAGCCATTTACTTCCGTTTGCAAAAAACCGCGAGTCGATACGTGCCGTGGTTCTCGAGTTTCGAATTTTTAAAGTTTTGAGGTCGAAATGCCGTTTTTCACCGTGGCTAACCTTGAGTTCTGCCGTTCTATAATGAGATTTAGTGATGGAGATACTGTGTTTTGTAGGATTTACGGCATAAGACTTAGTGAAAGTGCTGGGTAATGAAGCTTAGAGTGACCTAGATTTCGACTGGGATGAAGTTCCAGGTATGATGAACAACAATTCGGAAGAAAGTTCTGAAGAAGATTTTTTTTTTATTTCCCGAGTAAATGACTCATGTGACATTCTTCAAACTTACGATATAGCAACATATATATTCGTAGGAATTTTTTAAATTATTTTCATTTCGTTATTTCCTTTCCTCTCTTTAAATTAATTTTTTAATTGGGTAACCATGTTCAAATTACGGAGTTACTTACCTTGCCGACGGTTTTCGGTGTAACTAAGCTCAGATAAGTGCATACTGAAGAGGGTTAAGGGACCCACTCAAGTCTAAACATCCAAGCGGGATTCCGCTTCTCCTCCAGCCACCGTGCCTTCTAGCTTTCCGGCGCATAGTCAGACATGGTTTTGAACCTCCACCCGTCACTCATTTTTATGAGCGCGCGGTCCATGTCTCCCCCCCATCTGGACTCGCCGTCTCACGACGCTCTTCCCCACCGTGCACAGGTGCAACACCCCTGCACGAGGAGCGTCCCGTTATCTCCGGACGCAGTTTTATGGCCACGTCATGGCAAGACCATGCACATGACCATAACTCTGGGCGTATGGGAACACCGAGTGCCTCCACCGGTTGTGAACATACACAAGGACGGGCGATCTACCCCGCTCGCCCGTCGCAGGTTCCCCTAGGGGTTCAGGACGCTGGGGGTCCGACCTACTTGGCCCCCCTTTTGGGCAACGTCCTCCCATCCACCACCTAGATTGGGCCACCTCCATAGATCTGAAGGATGCGTACTTCCAGATCCTCCTTTACCCGGCTCACACAGACGTTACCTCCGGTTCGTCTGGCAGGGTCGGGGTGTTCCGGTTCAAAGCTCTCCCCTTTGGTCTCTCCCTGGCACCCTTCCTCTTCACGAAGGTTGTCAGGAGATGGCCGCCCTAGCCAGACAGGAGGACATTCGCCTCCTGGTGTACCTCGACGACTGGCTTGTCCTGGCCTCCTCCCGGGCTCAGTGCTGAGCCCACACCACGCGCCTCCTCAGGCTCTGTTCCACCCTGGGTTTGTAACCAACCCCTCAAATGCGAACTCATTCCCAGTCAGAGGTTCTCTTTCCTGGGCATGAGTTTCGACACGATTGCCATGAAGGTCGCCCCGACCCCAGAGAGGTCCGCTGGGATAGTGGACCTCTTCTCTCTCGCCTCCGAGGATGATCACATACCTCGGCCAGAACTCTGTCCTCCCTCTTAGGTCGGGATGGAACCCCCTTTCAGCCCTCATTCCGCTAGGTCGGGTCCCAACCTCGACAGCTGCAGAGGGAGTTCCGTCGTCGTCTCTGGTCCCAGACCTCGGACCGCTGGGACCTGACCATTCCCCTCGGCCACTGGTTCTCTGGCGCCACGGACGACGAATGGCTCAATCCGTCCACTTTGACCACCGGCGTTCCAATCTCTCTCCCAACTCAGTCCCTCAAACTGTACACGGACGCCTCCAACTCGGGCTGGGGGGCCCACTTGGGGGACAGTCATGCCTCGGGGGTGTGGGACGCACAGATGGCACGCCTCCACATCAAGATATTAGAATTGGAAGCGGTCAGGTGGCCTTCCTCCACTTCCAACACCTAATCTCGCCCAACTGGTTCTCCTCCTCACGGACAACACGTTGGTAGCCCATTACAGGGGGGGGGGGGGGGGGGGGGGGGGCTCACTCCATCGGCCTCTCCTACGGACAGAGGCCCTCCTTCGCTGGTGCCACGCACGGGAACCCCCTCCGTGCGAGACATACAGCAGGGGGACACGCGCACATCCTGGCAGACTCTCTCAGCCGCTCAGGGATCCTTCTGCACACAGAGTGGACCCTGAACAAGCTGACGCTAACCACAGTATGGGAGCACTGGTTCAAGCCCATGGTCGACCTCTTGGCGACCCGCTTCAACCATCGCCTTCCCATGTATGTGTCTCCCTCCCGTCTCCGAGCGTACGCAGTCGATGCGCTCTCCCGTCCCCGCGGTCGATGCGCTCTCCCTCCCCCTCCCCTGGACGGGACTCATCGCGTACACCTTTTCCCCCTTCCCAATACTTCACAAAGTGATCAGGAAGGCCAGGCTGGAGAGACCCAAACTCATCCTTATAACCCCGTGGTGGCCGGCCCAGTTGTGGTTCCCAGACCTCAGGTCCCTAACTCACGTTCCCCCTCTCCAGCTAGCCCCTCGGTGGGGACTTGCTCAGACACAACCTCGCTCGGGCCTCCCTCACTCCACCCCCCAGATGCTTCGCCTACACGCTTGGCTGATATGCCAACCAAATTGCGACCACCGGTCCCCCGCCCCCCCCGCGGACAGACCCCCGGTCTGTCCTAGATACCCTGACAGAAGCGGGGGCATCGCAGTGATTACGGGACTTGGCCTTGGCCTCGCGTAGGACCAGCACCGAGTCCCTCTACAATTACCCGATGGGAGAGATGGGTCACATGGTGCACGGCTAACTCGGTCCCCTACCTCCTCCCCTCCAACATCCAGATAGGCAATTTCCTATCCCATCTTTCGTCCTCTCGAAAGCCCTCTGCTAGTTCCATTTTTGGGGGCTACAGATCGGCCGTATGCACCACCATCCGTCAGTTGGGCGGCCCATCATTCGACAATGACTTCTCAGACAACTATCTCGGGGGTGGCCCTACGGGAAGCTCAGTCCCCTAGGCGCGCTCCCATGTGGGACCTCTTTCTGGTTCTTGACTCCCTCAGAAAACCCCCTTTCGAGCCCCTCCGCGCTATCCCTTTGACATTCTCTCCTTCAAGACCACCTTCCTTCTCTCCCTGGCCTCAGCCAGGAGAAGAAGTGGGATTCATGCCCTCAGTGGTGACCCTCGGGACATTGCCTTTCACAGAGACGGCTCGGTCTCGCTTAAGTTCCTGCCGGTTCTTAGCGAAGAACCAGGAACCAGGCACGTCCTCTCCTTCCCTGGTTATCCGCTCCCTAGCGGATATCTTAGGCAGCGAAGGCGGCGGGGACATGGACCTGTGTCCCTCTAGGTGCCTCAGATACTACTGGGAGCGTTCCCGCCCCAGGCGTTCCTCTCAGAGAAGCCTCCTTATTTCCATCTACCCCATCAGCAAGAAAGACATCTCGGCGGGCTCGATTTCTAGGTGGCTATCCAATACTATCAAATCTGCCTATGCCCAGGCCCACAAAGACCTCCCAGCCCTTTCCCCTCGAGCCCACGAGGTCAGAGCGCTGGCCACGTCCACAGCGTTCCAGCACTCTGTCCCCGTGCGCCATCTCCTGGAGGCAGCCTACTGGCGTTCGGAGAACCCTTTCATAAACTTTTATCTAAGGGACATCCGCATGACCAGGGCTGATGGTTCTAAAGGGGTTTCATTTGTGGCGGCCAATGCAGCCATAACAGTTAACCCAGGAACCATTAGGGCGCTCAGCCCCCTCTCCTATTCCTTTAAATTCTGCTATGGTCTGACATGGTATAGTATACGACGCCAAAATGGGGAGTTTTTGTATATACTCCCTGTTTGGCTAAGTATACTTACCATGTCAGACTCTAATGCCCGCCCTACCTTCCCCGCTAGCGCCAAGGTTCCCTGGGGTTGCCTTGCGCGCAGGCCTCGTTGAATGACGGGACAGTACACAATCTTCGCATCTTCCGTAGGCGGGGGGAGTAGGGTGGGCGTCACGTGACTATCTTATGACTGCATTTGCCACAAAACTCGGCCTGACAGAGCTGACCGACAGCCGTTTAATGCTATGGTCTGACATGGTAAGTATACTTAGCCAAACACGGGAGTATAATACAAACTCCCCATTTCAGTCTCATTCCTCTTTTCAAAAGTTTCAAACTGCTGTTTGACTTTCTGTTTTCACTGCATATCACACATAAATTTATCTAGTTAATTTGTATTTTCAGTGAAGATTTTTTTTCCCCAGACAAATCTTAAAGAAAAACTGCCAGGACTTTAAAATCTATGCAAGTTAGTACCAGCCAAATTTTGGTCAGCTCATCTTCAGATAACAATGTACTCTACTGCAGTACATTTAGAACTCTAGCAGTTAACAATTGTTCATTACTGAAAGGTAGTGCAGGGAATAGCATGATATATTTGACTGGAATTTGTTATGTGATTACGCTGTGTGTTACTGTATATAAACAGCTCATAGGGACAAAACAAACAAACAAAAAACCTTTTAGATAATGTTACAAATTGAAACAAGGGAGGGAAAACATTTTTCTTTCTATATATTTATTTAACCTTTTTATTTTTCCAGCCATTCTGATGCAAAAGTGTGCTTTATCTTGAAAGAATCCACAAGTGTAAAACTCATGCTACCTGCATTCTTCTGTCACCTATCTCAGTCTTCAATCGCAGTCTCTATACGCTCTATTTTTGTGTATTTTGTGATGCCTACCATAATGAACTTTCGATTCTGAATCATAGCCTTTTTCTTCCACGTAATCCTTACCGTAACTGTCAGGAATTCTTTTTTCCACTGGCATTATATGAAATATCTTGAAGAAACAACTGTAACAAATACAAGTAAGATTTCCATTTTCTCCAGAATGACATGAATGTCTTTCTTTCTGACAAACGAAAAACCGCAACTGTTCCACTGATCTCTGCATAATAGGGGTTATGGTAGTTTTGAGTTTTATCCAGCAAGAAGATGGATGGCCCTGAAAATTTTCTGTCATGGCAGACATTCTGTCTGTCACAGGCTGAAGGTTTCTTGCTGCACTGTGAGTGCACCATCAGGTTCTACAGTGCATACAAGTTCAGTAAATGACCAAACAACAACATGAACACAGGCCAAGACTGTGTGTATGGAGAACTTTCATGGTGTGAAGTAGTTGTGTCATTTTGGTGGAACAATCAAGATGCATTTCTGCTTCTGCTTCCTTTCACTTTCATAGATCTTTTTCTTAACATAAAATAGACATGTTCTTGATTCAGTGGAATGCAGCATCAATTACATTTCGTAAGAGCTTCATCACCAGTGGGTGTCTAGGTGTAGCTGTCACTGACTCAAGTTCCCAGCTTAAGCATGTCTTTGCTGCGCTTGGTACTTGACCTTTCTACTCCCCTTCCCATACTTTCCCTCTCTCTCTGAGTTATGAAATACTATCCATCATAAAACAGACTGCCTCAGTGATTTTCTGTGAAGGTTCCTCTCTCTCTGAGTTATGAAATACTATCCATCATAAAAATAGACTCAGTGATTTTCTGTCAAGGTACCTCTTTCTCTGAGTTATGAAATACTATCCGTCATAAAAATAGACTGCCTCAGTGATTTTCTGTCAAGGTTCCTCTTTCTCTGAGTTATGAAATACTATTCGTCATAAAAATAGACTGCCTCAGTGATTTTCTGTCAAGGTTCCTCTTTCTCTGAGTTATGAAATACTATTCGTCATAAAAATAGACTCAGTGATTTTCTGTCAAGGTTCCTCTTTCTCTGAGTTATGAAATACTAATCCGTCATAAAAATAGACTGCCTCAGTGATTTTCTGTCAAGGTTATCTTCAATCTGAAAAATGTTCTGTGTTGGGAATCTGTGAAAAAGTGCCCCAAACTCCAGGTTCAAACCATGTCAGCATTAAAAGCATTTCTGAGAGTGGAAGGACATCTAAAAGTAGGACTTGGATGTGGCCAAAAACCCCTTGACAGTAAGGAATTCAGGGCCAACACTAATCTGCGGGGGACTTCTCTGAAGACCTGCCCTCAATCTCTCCCTAGAGTTTCTTCCTCTTTTAATGCAAGCAAGTTCAATTAACCCTGATTACTGTGATGATGACCTTTGGTGAGAGTAACACAGCAACTTTTCAGTTTTCGGCACATTCACACTGCACACATTCTGCAAAAGTCCTCAAAAGTACTTTACTTTGTTCTTCAAACGCTGCTGGTAAAGGTTACAACTTGTTCGTGATTTAACAACAAGAAAAAAAAATCCAGTGTCCAAGCGAAGAGCACACGCAAACCATGAATTTCTCATGTTTCACTCTCACACAGCATGCCAAACATCCATCTAAAAATGCGTATCACATCAACTAAAAGGCTGAACCAAGTACATATACAGAGCAATTCACATCGTCATATGCATACACACTGAAATTAGGAAAGGCCCACAGATAGCTAGCCACTTGTGCATACTATTATTACTTTGATTGAATTAGGGATCAGTCTAACCTCATCAACATTTCACCATTCACTAAAGTTTCAATGTGTCCAGAACAAACATTTTGCTCAGCGTTTCCAGTATGCAGAGAAGATGCATTCTGTGAGAACAGTGCAGTTATACAATCCAAATTAACACTGTATATAGTTGTCAGTGCATTGTCAGAACCGAATTACCATTTTTTTCATATTGTTGATTTCCTTACCAGGACTGTAAATGGTTCAAAATAAAATACTACACAGACTATTCATGTGTGAAATGCTTTTACAATCCATACTGTGTATATGTTTGAGTGAATGATGGAGATAACGGGACGGAGGAAGGGTGAGAGAGAAAGAGAGTGAGAGAGAGAGAGAGAGTGTGTGTGTGTGTGTGTGTGTGTGTGTGTAACATCTGCACAGCAATGACTAACTCTTTCTGCCTCATACATCTTGAAACTCAAATTTGTCTTCCTATTCAGTAAGTCACAGGCACTTTGTGTTTCTAGCAAGCATGACAGCACACACACGAAAATGCAAACATCCTTCCTCCCTGAACATAAAAAAACTAAATGTTAAAACTCCAACAGCCTTATGGTCATGTGGGCAATGAGCTGTGCGAGATTTACTATGTCCATGGCATGACATCATAGAGACGGACCTATTCCTTCTCCTACCAGCTTTACTCTTTCCCGGCCAAAATCAGGTACAATTTACAGCCAGATGAATACCTCAACCTTCCATGACCAGAGTCCTGACTGTTGGATGGGCAGACAGTTTTCAAGAGGTGAAAATCCAAATCCACAATTTTTTCAGCCTGGGACCACCAGCTCCACAGGCAACACTAACCATTTAACTGCAGGTCCCTTTAAACACAATATCCAAAAATCAAGTGGAAGAAAACTATTAACATTTCCAGCATCTTCTTATCTATATGTGCAGACACACTAGGCAATCCTTGAGTTTACAGTAGATTTATTTGCCACGTCATTTATGTCACATATTACATACACCCCAAAGGGAGATAACAACCTAAACGAAGGTAAGTTATCGACCACAGGCACCCATAAACATACACATGATGTCAAAGGTAAAAGGACAACAAATCCACAACAGATGATAAAACAGATTCCTTATAATAACACGACCACCTGAAACACAAAGTTCACCATGTTACTAGTGTGAACTTTTCTATGCCTGATTTCCAACCAGCTCTTTAAAAAAAAAAAAACTTACAGCAGGATTCAGTGATTCAAGAACAACACTAGAGATGAGTAAGTTAAGCATTACAAGCCCGTTGCGCATACACTTATGTTGTTTAGGCTTTATCAGTCACCTGTCTTCAGCCCATTCAAGCATCCTCAATTTCACTCAGTCCTGTTAGTCACAATGCCAATGCCCCATTATTGAACGTGTGTCCTGATGTCGAAACTAATCCCAACACGGTCTCCTTCTCATAAATAAAGACCCACAAACTTTATTTATTATTTTGCCAATCGTTCCCACTCATAAATGTGGTACAAATTTCCTTTTTATTACTGGAATGTACTGTTCGTATCATTTGGACGAATACATTGCACTGCCCATAAGAAAATGTGTCAGTTGTATTTTATCAGTTGAACTGTAATGCATGTTATTTGGGTAGATAAACTGCATTCTCTAGTAACACCAGTATGAAAATTATTTGTCACATTAACTGAATGCCAACAAACACGCTCAACGTTTGATGTAATTGATTGGTGAACCCACAATATATTATACATTTCTTTTTCTCCATCCTTTTCACTTTTTTTTGGAGCCCCCCCTTCCCCAAATAAAAAAAAAAATGCATAACAGGAGCTAATATTAAACCAAAAATGTTGTATAACAGGAACTGATATTAAGCCAAATATTTAAGTATCAAAACCATTTCATTTGTTCATCAGTGTTCTTTTTATACACAAAACATTTTGTTCATCAGTAAAACAAAAATCACAATACCCATTGCATTGTAAGGAGGAAACTGCCAGTATGTTTTCATTTCATAGAGGATGATCTTTTTTAAACCCAGATGAAAACAGTTTCACTTTCCTCATCATCATCATATTTGTAGACTACAATCATTATGGCTATTACAGTATATTTTCATATCAAAGAGATGTCAGTATAACTTTCCTTTAGAACCTCACTGGCAAAAAAAAAAAAAAAAAAAAAAAAAAAAAAAAAAAATTCAGATTCTCTCCTAATTATGCTGCTATCAAGCAACACTCACTAAAAATTTTGTGACACTGAAAGACAACAACATAGATATATACTTTAAAAACGAAGAATAAAGTGACACATGTGCACCAAGTTGAATGTTATATGCTGACTCTGATTAGTAACAGCTGCTGCCTCTCAAATATATCTTCTTTCTTACCCCTATTGCATTTTCTCAGCCTGGCCATAGTTCTCTTCGTATCTTGACAGATGTTAGCTAAACCAAACTTGTATTTAATTTTGGAAATTATTGTAGTCTTGTATACACATGTTCAGCAAGGCATAAAAAAAAAAACCTCCTAAACATTTACATTTATCTAACTTTTAAATACAGATTAATAATGAAGTGAAAAAGATAGCACCGACAACACAATGCCTACAGCCAAAGTCAAAAGCAGCCTCCTAAAAACACAACCATATGTTTTTTTTCACAGCAAGAGCAAATTCTTACAGCACTTGTCACAGTAGCAGAGTACCCTGTTCTCTAATTTCACTGCTGATACTGTGGTGGTAACCTTTCACCCAACACAGAAGTATGTAAGTCTTTGTCTCACGGTTCTGCTGGGCATCTGGGCACAGCACAACTCTACAGTCGCCGAGGGCATCAAAATCTGATCAGTGAGGCAGATAATCACCATCGTCTGGCAGGACTTGCAACAGGCGATGGGGCAACGCTACTGCGACAGTTGGGTCTTGATGTTTGACTCAAACCCTTCTGCAATGCACAGACAAATAATTTCTTCATGAATACTCTTTTAGTTTCAAACCTGTGCTTGACAGGAAAATAACCTTCATTTCTAAGTTAACTACATGGCTGTCTTGTTTACAAAACAGAGCAAACAACAACAAAAAAGCCTACTCTGAAGTTGGAGAGCAAAAGTTAAGTTTCCTGGCCGCCATATGAATTGGACAAACCAGCTTTTCATTCGTTTGATGATCTTGTACCTACACTTTTGCTTTCTTACTCCATATATCTCTGCAGTCATCGTACTTTGAAAGAAACTCTTTAAGAAATTATTCTGTCAACAAATGCTGGCAGAATGAAGTATTTCACATGTTTTTCTTGTGAAGTTTCTTTTTTACAAGTGATTCCCAATCCCAGTCGATTCCATTACTTCATCTCCATATTTGAAAACACACATATGACACATGCTATTATGCTCCATACTGTTTAACAAACGATTGTATCTTTTCAACAACTGTTCTAGATATCTTCTCAACAACTGTTCTAGGTATTCCATCATCTCAGTCTTATGTCAAGATCTTAGGAAACAATCTCTTCATCTTTTGATGGAAAGAAAATCCAAGGGAAGATAGTTTATTTTTCAGTATATAAGCATTAAAATTCTGTGTACATAACAACACAGAGAAAACTTATGTTAAGGATTCTGTGTACATAACAAAGAAAACTTATGTTAAGCATCACATGCTGTACCATGTCAAAACTAATAGAAACCAAGAGCTGGCTCTAGCTGAATTTCTCTGCTTAGGGCTTACACAGCACTAATACAAGCCACAGATCATCTCCACACTTCCATCCAATGCATGTCTCTGTTTCCATTCCCAGTTTCTATGGCCAAACACCAAGCAAAACACTTCCATCAGGTTTTTTGCTCTGTCTCACAATCAGTCTTTGCTGCTCAGACAGCACTCAGCTGTACCTCTGGGCCTGCCAAATCGTGGACCATGGACCTAAGGGAACTTGGGTATGTTCCTCCATTAGAGTTACCCATAGCCTCTATTGGGAGTTCTATACTCCAGCCCTAGATTCACCCTCACCTGAACAAACCAAACATTTCTCACGATCAAGTTCCATCCAAGAGACAATTCCAGAGCAGCACCTCTGCCAGTCTCAAAACCAATAATTTGTCCTCTTGTAGGTTCGGTAGCAAGTCTATGATTATTGTTGATCCAAGTGACTAGACTGATGTAAGGATGTTCAGTAATAATAATAATAATAATAATAATGAATACTTATATAGCGCCTTTTCTCGGCTAGAGACCAAGCTCTAAGCGCTTTACAATCAACACTCGTTTACACAACGGGCTGCCTATCTGGGTAGTGCCGACTGAAGAGCTGCCAGCTGGCGCTTCAGTACAATACCTTTTATCCAGGATGCCATGACCATTTTCGCAATTATTCCAGACAAATACATACACACAGACTAGCAGAAAAGTAAGGAACATATGAAATAGGAATGCATCCATCTCGTCAACTTCTCAGGTTTCAATTTGTCTCAGAACATTTCTGCCGGTTAGGTTTACAATTACCATTTAGTCATCTGTAGCTTGCCTTTAAGAGGCCTTTCTTTCCATAATAAAGTACTTCTCACCAAAATTTTGTGCAGCATTTTTTCTTATGGAAGCCCATAATCCTTAAAAGTTCCCTCATGAGACTTATTATCCTTGGTCCTGGATCATTTATGTGTGCCCCATGACGAGCCTCTCGCATCCATTTCTTTTGATGAGCTCACTCAAAAAACTTTCACTTCTTTCCTGTCTCTTGCAGACGCTGCAGCAAGATCTATGATTTTAGAGGCCTTCCCTGTAGTATCACCTTTCACAGGGAAAGTTTTACATCACACTATTTTTTCCCGCATTTTGTGGCTAAAATCCAGAATGGAGGCTATATCCAAGTCTCTTTTGCACATCCTGGGAACTGAAGATGACAAGGACATGAAACTGCTCCTTCAGGTGCATGCACTGCTGCCAAGACAGGTCTTAAGAGTATCACTCCTCTAGTCTAAGTGTCAACTCCTCCAAGTCAATCCTAAGTGAACAAGCTACTGGTTTGTGTACCTCAACCATGAACTATAGTTTTTTTTACATGACGCTGACTATCTACAAGCCAGTTTGCAGGGATACGACATATGAAAAAGTATTCCTAATTAGAGTTTGAATAATCTTTTCTGGAGAGAGGGAACAACGTGCTAAGCTCTGCTTGATAGTGCTCGACTGAGAATGAGATATACTGATAGGCCTGCTGAACTTGTAACTGTTTGAACAGACTGTGAAACTGATTTCAGCAACCTTATTGTCTGAAATCTAACTTTTAAATATATTTCCAAAGCATTGAGTATTTCTCCTGTACCGACTGTACAAGCTTGCATACTAGCTGAGAAGGTAAACTTTGGTTAACCAGCCAAAACTGATTTCTATCAAAGAAGAGTTGCTAGACACAAGTTGATTTCCATTACAGAAGAGCTTCCATCTGGTTACTTTTCTTTGTGCAAACCCAAAAGAAATTCCCAGAACATGTTGAGGGATCCCTTTTTCTCTGTGAATGTAGGAAAGGCAAGATATGCAAAGCTCATTGATCTCAGATCACAACCAGAAGATCAGGCAATCAAGAACAGAGGCAAGATCGCCAATAAAGTGGACAAACTAGATACCTCATAAAAGAGATCATACAATAAAGAACTGCTTCCATTTCCATCAACCCATCCTACAATAAAGACATCCCTGCAGACACCATCTCCAAATGGATTCATCAAGCCATTTTAGGTATGTACAGACAGTCTCTCAAAGTCACATTAGTCCTTAGCCCCATGGCACACAAGATTAGGATTACTGCAATTTTGGTGGTGTCCCAGCCCACGTGCAGTCACTATCTCAGTAATATCTGGCTTACCAGGGTTGACAGTACTATGGGCATTGTCCTCATCCTGGCTAACTCAGTCATTGCTGACTGAACCATGAGGCCTTATGCCCTCCTCCATTTTCTCTGAATTCTGCATTCAGCACAGCACATGACTCCATATTGGGGCATTTTCACTTGCGCTCCCTGTCTGGGCAAGTATACTTATCGTATCACATTCTGACTCCCACCCATCCTTCCCAACTGGTACAGCTGTAATCTTCACAATATCTTTTATTAGCTCACAGAATAAGGGAACAGAGACAGAAGTGCGGAGAGCCTGAGGCCTGAGGCCTGTCTTGATGTTGCTCTAGCTGTGAAATCTGGCAAAATGCTGCAAGCAAACTGACCAAGAACTGTCTTCAATCTCACATGGTAATACTTAGCCAAACAGGGTATACTACACGAATAAGACTTTCCATCTTTTTTTTCATTATTTTCATTTACACTGTCATTTCAAACCAAATCTCAAAACAAAGATATATCTCAAGGAGAGGCTGTGACAAATTCATAATTATATGTATGGCTCAGGAGGAAGAAAAAAGACAGGGTTCAAAGCTGTACAAAAAGTGGTGTGCCGATCCCCTGATAAGGAAACAAAGAGTGTCAAGAACAGTAAATCATTACAAACAGAGAAGCATTCAAAGAAATCAATACAGCACCATGTCTTGGGTGGAAAAAAAGAGAGAGAGTTGGAAAGAACAGAATGCAGTCCTTTACTTCATTTCCTCAGATGAACACCACAGATACAAAACTAAACAGCTAGGAAAAATAAATCTAATATGCTGCAAGCGAAACTAATGCCAACTTTTCATGCTGTCTTTCTTACCAGCATATTTTCTTTGAACAAGTTCTGCTAATAAATGTTATAACAACTTTTACACTTGCTAACGCACACACACACACACAAATCTGATTGCTGCTTTTGGTAATGACTGGTATTGTATTGTGACGCCCATTAATATTACTCTACATAAACATGACACACCAGGGCTCCTAGTGTGGAAAACCAAACTTCGCTGGGATTCTAGGAGGATTCTGGCGGGCATGCTCTCCCTCCTCTAGAAATTTTTGAAACTTTCAATACAAATGATGTTATCAGGCAAATAAAGTGGCTACTGTCTGCTCTCACGAAGTTGATATGAAGTTCTTTTAACATCAACATTGTTTGCAAGCATACCAAATCTGAGATCAGCATTTTGCAGATTCCACTACCACTTTTGTTCTCTTATCCATCAATTCTTATTTTCACAACAATGTTTTTTCCCCCCTTCAGATACTCATCGTTACTTTTTTGCTGAAATCTGCAGAAAAGTGACAGCACTGTGCAGCTTTCTCAGGGAGACCGTGAAACCAGTCCTAACAATCACTCCCCAAACCTTCCCTTCCCACCTGCACCTCTTAACCTTGTGTACACAGGTTCTTATTTAAAAAAAAAAAATTTTTCCACAGAAATCCCCAGGATACTTCATTTGGCTCAAGAAACGATGCCAAAGCAATGCCCTCTAACCACTAAAAAGAAACATTTTCATTGCACACATGCATTTTAAAAAAAAAACTGAATGCTAAATCACACTGTTTTCTGGTCTGGAGTAAAACAGATCAACACACTGATGCTACAGCTGCACGTAAACATACTAGATGTGATGCTGTTAGACAACATTATATCAGATCCTTATATCAGTCCTAACATCCATCTGGACAAATGTGAACATCTACCTCTCCACAGAACTGAGATTATCCAAAACCAATGTCAAGCCTGCACTCCTGTATGGCTCAGAGACCTAAAGACTCACTAAAGGGCTGGAATGCAAGCTGCAGGTCTTCATCAAAATTGTCTGCCACAGATACTCTGGGTAAGAAAGGCCAATAAAATCACCAGTGAAGAACTCTGGCACAGAATCAACCAGGATCAGTGGGGGGAAACCATCAGAACCCACACGCGAAGTGGACTGGACACAGCCTGTATGTAATATAAACATCACATTACATGCACTGAGATTGAACCCTAAGAGAAAATGACCCTGGAAATTGAGCTGGAAACAGCCAGAAGGTCTAGGAAGAAGACAAAGTGGACAGTCTAAGATCAGTCAAGCTGTGGATCTGCAGTGAAGACCTTATGTCCCTGTGGGAACAAAGAGGACCAAAGTATTAGTTATAGTCCTACTCAAAAAGGCGAGTCTCCAGACCACTCAAGCCAAGGTCTAATATTCCTGTTCAGTACAGTCTGACCCATATTTCTGTACCTCTATGACATAGTTCCTACAGTAAACTTTGCTCCTACAGTAAACTTTAAAGAGTCTTGGTATCACCATTTCTTAACAACATGAAAATTGCATATGATACATCTGTGTGTTATTGCACACGTTCTGAGACACTGACCTAGAAAGAGCAACAGATTAGTAGACTCTAGTAAACAGCCTCCACCCTCTTCCATCCACAACCAACCTCCTCTTCTTTGGTTCATTAGATTTTTCTTCTTCTTTTTTCTCCACAGTTTGTATAACAATCTAAAAACAAACAAAAAAACCCAACAACAAAAAAACAATAAAAAAAAACCCAACAACTCTAATCTTTTCCCTAATCAAGATTTTACTGTCATTGAAAATGGTGTGGGAGAAACTGAAACAATGCGTCGTCTTTTTGGTGTATGCATCCCTGCAATATTCCCCAATATTCTCTTTCTTTCTTTTTTTTTTTTCTGTGGACACTTCCTGTATAGACAGGCAGTGGAGTTTCGTGTGTATGACTGTTTGATATCCCACCATTAAGGTAGCCATACTCCATCTTCGGAGAAGGTGCATGCTATGTGTAACGTGTCATCCATACCAAAGGCCAAACTGGCCTTTTCTTCCGAAAGTTGGTGATGGGATTTTATGTGTGTGCAAGATGTTGTGCGTGCGTTCACACACGGAACTTCCGTTTATAGTCTCGTTTGAAGGACTGTATGGAGAATGCAGTCAGAACCAATGTTAACTCCAAGGAAAAATCCCCCTGTACTGAAATGGCCCAGCGGGGATGTGAACCCACAACCCCAGCATCACCAGAGTCCATCGCTCTACTAACTGAGCTATTTCACCCACCCACCCCCACCCCCCAGAATATTTCAATATTCCCAGCAATATTCGCAGAGCAAAGGGTGATGATGTAAACTCCGCCAAGAGACCCTCCTTGGGAATCATGCCAGTCCCGGATAAAGGAGGAGGGTTGGGCATGGCGCCAGCTACTCCACCCCATAAACAAAATACAGCTACAGAAACGCCAACCAAGCTGCAGAAGCCTGCAAGAAACATCACTAGACAAGCCCCTAACATGAACCCCAAAGAAAAGCAAAAAAGAGTTGGCCAGGGAACACCCTGACACCGGGACCTGGAAGCTAACATCAGGAACATGGGGATAACATGGAACCAGCTGGGAAAAAGATCCCAGGACAGATGCCTGGAGGTCTTTGGATGGCCGCCTGAACCCAGGAGGGGTAATACAGGGTTCATACAGACTTGGAGAAACAAGATTCCCAACCTTTTCCCAACTTTTTGCACCGGTTTTCCCAACCATGTTACATCTCATACACATATGGTAATAGGGGGCTTATGAAGAACAGAAAGCTAGAATGCGCGCAAATGTCGATCTTCTTGGCAAGAACAGTAACTCTTGACAACAAATGGTATCACTCCATAAATAGAGCAAACTGTCGGTCGTGATGTTGGCCATTTTCGGACAATTAGAATTTGTTTGTGCCTTTGTTGTTTGGTTTTCTATCTCTTGGGTTTTGAAGATCTATGCTTGTTTGAGTTTTTGAAGATGCTTGTTTGAGTTTTTGAAGATGCTTGTTCAATTTTCCCAAACCTTTCCAACCGACAGACACCAAATGCCATTTTTCCTAAACTTTCACAACTGGGAAAAGGACCATCCGTTTTCCCCAAACCTTCCCAACCCGTGGGAACCCTGTAATAGGCAATGAATGAATGAAGGGGTGATGTGTCTTTTACAGAGCAGTCATTGATTTCACCTTATTACCTTTTCTTGAGAGGCGGAGGGAGTCATTTTTTTAAATAAAAGCAAAATGAAACCTTTTCCAGTCTTGTTTGTCATCATGTAGTCTTTTCGGTGCTTTTTTTTTGTACTTTTATGCGCAGCATGTCACCAATTTCCTGACTTAAGCTAATGAAACTAGTTTCTCTGACTTTTGTAGAGAATGGTAAAAATCTGTGTTGTCCTTAACTCCTGGTCTACACCAGTCCTCTGTCCTGTCAGTGACACTGACCAACTTTTGACACACTGACAGCCATCAGCCATAGTTAGACTGACTGAGCATCCTGCAGTCCTGAGTGAAGATCAATGCCATGTCCCTCCAGTGACAGTACCACACACCTACCAGATAATTACACTGAATCATTCTGGCAGTAAGGAATTCTGCAATAACTTCACATAAACAGGGCCTTGCACTGTCATCCCATGCTTCCCTTCCACTATTTTGTTTCAGCCATGCCTGAGAGATAAAAATAAAATTCTGGCAGCGCTGGTATGGAAATTCAAGCAACACTCAGAAATAACTTCTGTTAATCCTCTGGTGTTCACTCTGGCCACCTGAAAGTCAGCTCTCTATTCAAAGAGGCCTCAGTTGGCTGCTTCTTTCTCAGGCATGCAATGGGATTTTCCATCATGCACTAACTTGGCCTTGCTACACAACCTGAATCAAACTTTCCTGATAAAGTGTGGCCTAACCAATGAAGCACGGGTGCTAAGTAAAGCAAGATGTCACATGCTGCTCCATTTCCGAGACTGCCTTTGCAGAAGACACGGTGCAGCCAGTAGAGCTATCATTCTCACAGCAAAAAATATTAGCCCAAAACAATGAAATGGAATGGGAGGAGTACACTGAAAATGTTTTGTGAAAAATTAATGACTTTGATAGAGATGATGTGAATCTGGTTGTAATGGGAGAATGAGAACATGTGGGAGAACATAACGAAGTGAAGAGTAAGCCAGATCATAAGTCACTTGCGGCATTGCAGATGTCATGGGAACTGGCAAAGCATTGGTTGAAAGTTGGGCCTAAAATGCTTGAGCAGCAAACTGGTCTCATTGAGAATGGCAAGGTGATAACTTTTTCTCTTTTTTTTTGTCATTTGTTCCTAAACATTTGTTCTCTTTTTTCCCCTGAAGTAGCTCACAAAATGTAGGTATTTATGGCAAAAAAATAACTGCTAAAGATATGGCCATAGACACAGCTGTTAATATTTGGTGACACATGCGACTCTGTAAATGGATTACTGTGATGGTGGAAGCAATGTCATGAGGCAAAATAGGAATATCTCATTTGTCACTCACATTATGCATGTGCGGAATATCAGATTATGACTGGTAACTAAAGATGCCATAACAATTCTTCTTGATTATGCAAGGAGTGGACAGCTGCATGCTACATCCAAGAAGGGCACACAAACTAGGCCCGCAAAACAAAGTAGGACCACAAATTAATATGTGTGCATT
This sequence comes from Conus betulinus, assembly GCA_016801955.1. NCBI lineage: Eukaryota > Metazoa > Mollusca > Gastropoda > Neogastropoda > Conidae > Conus > Conus betulinus. Next base: position 1,207,133 of record JADBJO010000070.1, read on the forward strand.
TTTGATTTCTTTTTGTGGAATAGCAAATGAATTGGACTATGTATAATGGGCGAACTGTATTTTACTTGGAAAAAGTCTGTAGAAAGAAATACATGAAACATTCTCTAATCTATGTAAGATCTGAGAATGCAAGAAAGTTTAGGGGTGAAGACTCAAGTGAATGACTCAGGTTATCCTAGGAACACACAAAAATTCTGCGTAGGAGATAGCCAAAACCAAATAAAAATGTAAAAGGGTTTGAACCTACCACCCATGATCCATACTGTCACTGACGTAACTTACTGTCGAATCTTCACAACATACAATTCTTAAGTGTATGCATACTGACAAAATCAAAAAGAAGTAAATACAATTGAACCGGTTTGTTCCCTTGACTGAAACAGAATATTAGTAATTTAGTGAAAATGTGTTTTCATTATTTTTTAACAAATGTCACAGTTAGAGAAGAAGAACAAGAATAATAAAAAGCATCTGTTAAAAATTAAAAAAAAAAAAAAAAAAACATAAGTGACAACAATAAACACACACTAGCACTCTGCTGTCACACACACACACAAAACCAAGTGTCCATGCACATCACTACTACTGTCCTGACGGGAGAACAAATCAAAGAGGAACTAAAAGCTCATGCATTGGATTGAAAAACAGTGCAAGCCAGTACAAAGCTCCTGGGATGGGAATTACCTCCCAGTGGACTTCTTGGATTGGTCAGAATCACTAGACAAAGTGGTGGAATTGCCTGGATGTGAAGAGGCTTTTTTTCAATCTGGCCTGCACATTGATCGCAAACAGTCCACCTGTACAATGCATTGTCATACCTGGATAGCATACAATATCTTGTTCAGTGTCTACCTTTAAGTTCTTATCTTAAAACCCACTGTCTATCACAATGAGGACCAAAAATTATCTTGGCAAAGCATTGGATGCTGAAAACTGAAATATTTCCATGGGATTTGCTTTTCATACATCTGTGAAGCATGGGTGTCATTATTTCTATTTTTGTAATCAATCACTTTCAGTCACATCCCTCATGAAACATAGATCCACAAAATAATTTTGCAACTTTCTTAAGACGTGGCAAAGACAACTCAGTAGGTAGTATTATGTTAGCCACCAGTTCAACTGGACACTATCAATAAAAGTCCTTTATGATTTGGAAAATTGTCATGCTGAAGGGACAGTTATTTTGAAAATATCAACTATCTTAATCCTTTTGTAAAAAAAAAAAAAAAAATGATAGATAATAAAAATTTTGCAAAAAACTAGGAATTGTACCCCACTTCTCTGCGTGCTACAATGGGGGGGGAAAAAAGAAAGACAGGGAACAAGTAAACAGCCACCGTCTTTTCCATTTCATGTTGGACCATACCCCCTTACCACCTGCTCCATCATCATGCAGGATTGTCCCATTTGTGAACCCCCAAAATGAACTTTCTTTCGTAATGTTGATATCTAGCCTCCATGCATGTAAGAAACCGCTATTCAGTTCTGAAGGCACAAGTCCATCAAAGAACTTGCCAGTACTGACACATGATAGGATTTGATTCTTTTTTTTTGTTATTGAAACAGTTTACTAGAAAAAAAAAAAAAAACTCTTAACAAACGCATTATTTACATTTTTTTTTAAAAAGCCTTTAACAAATGCATTTACTTTGAAAAAATTATTTGAGAATTTTTCATATTTTTGCATAGTTATTGATTAAAAAAAAAGAAAGCTAAAAACTAAAAAAAAAAAAAAAACCACATTGAGAAGTAAACACAAAATGTGGAACTCCATTTTCATCAAGGTAGTATGCACATGACATTCATTTCTTCATTAGTAAGTAACACTTCTCCTTCTCTGTTTTGTTTGTTTGTTTGTTTTGTTTAATTTTTTTTAAATAAAGGATTAATAGCTTCTTCTGGATGAGGCCTAAAATATTGTTTAAAACTGGATGCCGATGATTACATTAAACCATTGCTTGCATGCATTGTGATAGAACTGCTTTCAGCTATATTTGGCTTCTTAGTCCTAGCATAACAGTGTATTTTTTCCAGTAAAAGAGTAAAACCGTTTGGCTGCCTATGTGGCAAAATGAACCAAAACAGCTCTACTAGGTAATCCTTCCACTGTATGATATGCATGGAATTACTGACATTTGCTTATGATGACATTGTATAAACCAGCTTGTGAAGTACCCTGTAAGTCTTTGGCAGTGAAACATTAACAGATCAACGGCTAAAACTGTTTTGCAAACATATTTTGTTACTGAAGTTACATATGCCACATAACCCCTAGAATGCCTGCCTGCTGAACGTTAGTGAAAACTCCCTTGGTTGCGACAAATCTTTTTCGCATTTCATGTTTTATATAAAATCAAGCTGCTGGGCAACCACTGCTGTGTCCTTTAACATGGAAAATTATGTGCATGCTACAGCAGTCATTACCAATGGTGCAAGGCACTCCTTTCTTTTCTACAGTAAGTCTGAGCTGCAACTTATGGACAAAGTGTGCTTTATAGTCACAGAATTCAGTGAAAAGTACAGTATTCTAAATATTTCTGTTTTGTTAAAGGGCACTACATATGAATAAGAAAAAACTACGAATACACAACTACAGAACACAAAGGAAATGACTGATTGGGGAGAGTGGAGGAGAGGAAAAGAGAGAGGAGAAAAATTAACACACAGAAAAAAATAAACTTAGATACACACAGCAAATTCCCGGTAGGATCCCATGGTTGCCAAGGAGACGTTGCAGTTGGAATCGCCACTGCTTACCGTGGTCTGTGAGAACAGATCAGGGTGGGTCTTTCCTGGAGTTTTCTTCCTCCCACTGCGACTGTTGTGTTCAAACTGGTGATGCTCTCCTGAAGATGTTTGCGAGCTTGTCGAAGTGACCGACGACGCTTCGTGTGATTCATGTTGGGGGTCTGTCTGCAAATAGACTGCACTAATCTGGAACTACTATGGCCAGCCTGGAAGTTGTAATAGAGGAATATATATTCAGGTAATGAAATATAGATAGATAAGAGTTGTATAGGAGGTTATTTCAGCGGGTCAAAACTCAACATATTGACAGACCCACACACAAAAAATTCAGAAACTTCTTGTAACAAGTACTCCTAAATAAGCAAATGTTAAAGGCAGCAATGCATCTATCCACTTTCACATTGATGACAAGGAAAAAGATTAAGAGCTGGATACGTATACTCTCTTACACTACTGCATGCATCTACCCATTTTTGAGGGGGTCTCTGAGAAGTCATAAAAGAGTGAGCGAGTGTGTGAGTGTGTACGCATGCATGCATGCGTGTGCGTGCCTTAGCGTATAAGTGGTGTGGTCCAGCGTAGTGTCGCTGTGTAAAAATGAGAGTAAAGGATGGCCATTGCATGCCCACTAAACCCGAGTAAAGGATGGCCTGTTCACTGTAAGAGCAAACCTGATAGAGTCCAAGCAGCTGTGCTGAAGTCAAGGTGAGTGAAGAAACCATTTGTTCTTAACTATTCTTTGCACATGACCAGCTCATTGTGTAGCCTTTTTTTCTACATACATGCATTATTCTGTAACAGTTTCTTACCTCTGACTTACAAAGTATAAACAAACAGGAAAAATACCTTATCTATTTTGTGTGTGTTAAGAGCACAACAGGACATAACAACACATGCCATCGAATTGACAAATCTATTATATGATGGTTGTCTGACCAGTTATGTTGAATTTGATCTGTTACGTCAAACATGAAATCAATTCATTAATAAACACATAGATCAAGAATGCAAAGTAACCCTGATTTCATTCACAATAAAACTGTTCTACTAGCAATTTCCTCAGCTCCTTCACACATATGAAAAAAAAAGAGAAGCACAAACAATCATCCACAGAGGGTTGATGCAAATCTGTTTACCCTAAAACTCTACTGATGTACTTTTCAACTAAAATGAGTGTATTTTCTACAACGCATATGAACACATCTTTCAAATTTGTGCAAAAGCGGAAAGAAGGGATAGGGGATGGGGGGTGGTGGTGCCGTTTTTAACTACCATCACACAGCTAAGGGCAGAGGGATATCTGTGATCTTCCAGCAACTACACTAGGAATAGTTCCTCCCAGTACAAAATTTCTTTCAAACCTGATTCATCGGCATACTTAAGCGCAAATTCATGCTCTCTCAACAGTATATTATACATATGCGTATATATGTATACACACACACACACATATAAATACATACATACACAAATTTTTTTAAAATTAATTTCAGGGCTTGCTGTCCTTGCTATTGTTCCAACTACATGTTGTGTAAGACTGAGACAGCCATAATTTCGTGCATGAGAGTTGGCGCTCAAAGCACACCAAAATAACACAATGGTTACATACTATACCTAAGAATTTCATCCCTTGATTTTTTTATGACTTTTTTTTTTTAAATTACAGTTTCCAGCTCAGTTTCCAGTGAACCTGTTTTCCCACCTAAATCATCAGCCAAACAAATCAGCATATTTTGGTGTTCCACATCTTTTTTCTTTAACAACTTTGACCAAAATAAATACTAAGAACAACAATACCCAAGAATCAGTCCTGTTTTTGCGCCATTTCTGTAGGACAGAACTGTACACATCTCAAATGGAGTGAGCAGACCAGAATGAAAGGATGGCATAGATACACCAAATCAACAGAATGAGGAATGAGAAGAAATGCAGAGAAAAGAAAAAAATGCAACACTTAATGCAGAGAAAAGAAAAAAATGCAACACTCAAATGAAAATGTTCAAACAGAAGAAACATCCAAATCAAACTGATAAAAGATCAACTGAGAAAGCAGCTGTAGATATTCCTGGCCAAGCAACTTTGCATTAGCTCTAAAATTACCCCCCCCCCCCCCCCCCCACCTCCTTTAACTGCATGTAAATGAACAAAAACACAGCCTAGCATGATCATGAGGAGCGACTATCATGCCTTCATGCAGGTCTCACCTTGGACGCTGACAATGGCGGCCTGCCGATTGGGGAGTGGAACACAGAGGAATGTTGGATGTGGCTAAGGGATGATGGTGTTCTAGGGTTTTCGTTCAACTTAGGAAGCAACAGCACATGCAAACAAAGCCATGAAGGGTGAAGGTGATGAAAACAACGATCATGAATGATTGTTAGAGCTCAAAAAACTTTTTTTTTTTTTAATCAGAAAAAAATATTAATAATCATATTAAATTTTTTTTTAGAGTAACTGATTAATCAAAAGTGTATAAAATTAAATAAACAAAATTATGTATGGAAAAAAAAAGAAAGTAAATGGGAAAGCAAATACAAAATTGAATATTTGAAATGAAAAGAAATCTTATATTTAGTAGCACTCCTCCTCTCATTCATGGTGTTAGAACACTGAAAAATTGATGATGATTTTTTTGGTGATATTCCAACAACATACATCGTTGTGAGAGGAGGGGTGGGGTTGGGGGTATTTATCGATGCATGGTCTAACATATTTTACAGATCATACACTGACATAATAATCCCATATCTCTGTTTCTGAATTGATTCATTTTCATATCTGTTAAGCAGTCAGTCTCCTGGTCCATAATGTATTTGTATCTGACATTACCTGATGGTAGGTTTTGAAATTTTGAAGACAAATCAATAAAACAACACAACAGACTGTAAAAGAAAATTCATGTCTCTTAAATTTGGACTGCATTTAATATCTCCCTTAGATGACCCTGAGATTGTATTTGCTGCAGGTGCACTTATATTCTACAAGATCTGAGCCATAATAATTTTTTTTCAAAGTTGTTATCTTCCTAGTAAGCCTAAAAAAAAAAAAACCCATTTCGTATTATCTTTATTTAAAAAAACTGTCATACAGTAAATATCTCGTGACCTTGAAAGATGATGGATTTGCTCAATGTTCAATGTCCTGAAGTCTTCAAAATTCTAGAAACTTAACAACCCTGAAATTCCTTTCTCCTCAAAATCATTCCCAGTTCTTTGTTAAAACAAGCTACATGATGACAGTCTGCTGTTATTACTACTGTCGAATCATGTTTTACTAGGTAAATGTGTTCTTGCAAATTACATGAGACCAAGGGAGAGCAAGTGTGAGAGAAGGCATGAGCGATAGTTTGTGCCTGCATGAATATACATATGTATGACAGGAAGATGAGTGCAGAGGGGTGTTTTCTGTTTGTTTTCTAAATTTCTGCAGTTCTTTCTTTTCCACATTAGTCGCAAGATCTTTGCTTTGTCTTTTTCATCACTGAATCTTCGTCTTGGAGGTAACAGCAGTGATCTTGCCACTGAATCAAAATCAAAGGATTATGAAGTGTATTAGTGAGAAATAAAACACATTAGTAAATAGGTAAGCACCTTGTGAATGGTTCAATCAGACAAAACATCAAATATTTAAACCACGAGAAATCAAATACTTTACCTTACGCAGAGAGACTGAGCTTTCTCCTAAACCCTAAATTGGTAGAACAAATTACTTTCTTTCATGCAACAAGATACATGTGACAGAGAAATACTTAAATGCATAGATAATGAAAAAAAATCACAAGATATTAATACAAATGCACAGCCATCCACCTCTCTTACAGCGAGCAGTATACCAATTCCATATATCACCATGTTTAAAGCACACATACAAATACTCAATGAAATATAGTGCAAGCATGCTATTGTTGCAAACAGCACTTTTTTTTTTTTCTAAAGCTCACCGCAAATTATTTAACAACTATATGATAACTACTCTAAAATCTCATGGATACTTTCCCAAACGAAATTAAAATGTCTTTTACTGAATGCATCAGAACATCACACTGACTTAAAAAAAAGAAATTGTTCAGATACAGTCTTGATCACATCAGTGGATTTCTAAGATAGTGCTCAGATTTAGCCGTAAACAACAAGGCTTCAATACTGATACAGATAACTGTGCCCAAAAGCACATAAATTTAACCCTGCAGGTATATCTGTGGCCACACACAGACATTCAGCCTCACAGATATCACTGTGCCCCCACACAGATATTCAACCCTGGAGATATAACTGAGCCTGCACACACAGACATTCTACAGTGCAAATATACTGTGCCCATATGCATGGACATTCCATCCCGCAGATATATCTGTGTCCAGACACAAAGACACTCAACCCCACACAGACATGCAACTGCACAGATGTAAGTGTGCTCACACACAAATCAACCCTCTAGATTTAGCTGTGCCTGCACACGCACACAGATATTAAACTCCCAGATATGACTGTAAATGCACATTCAACCCCACAATTAATTTACAGCTGTGCCTGCACACACGGGTGTTCATCCCTGCAGTTATAACTGTCGATATGATTGTACCAGCTCACACAGATTATATAACTGTTCCAGCATACACAGATACTCAATTCCTCAGATAACTGTGCCCACACTCACAGATACTCAACCCCACAAAATTAACTGTGTTACCCACAGACGTTCAACCCTGCAGATATACTTGCATTGCCAGCATCCTAAACATTCATAGACCCTTAGTCAACCTGTCACTGTCACACTGCTTCACTCTGAATTGTCACCTTCCTCCAACTGATGTGCAAATCATTGCATTTCTGGTTACCTAACATGTCATCAGGAATTCTGTGTTCATTGTAGAGCATGTTTCAAATAAAAAAAATACTCAGCGTGGTCTAATTTTAAGCTGAATTAATGATGGCAAAAATTTGCATCATTTCATCTAGGTACAGATGGGGAATAACCTTACAAGATACGTATAGATATGTGAAGATAGCACAACCAGATCATTATTCTAATCTTTCGATACAATGTTCTCAGTACTGAGGACAGACTTCAGGTACTATTAGGTGGTTTGACACACTAGATACATGGTATCCCACCTCTCCAGTTGCTATATATGCATGTGCCCTTTACAGAAGCTGATATATTCTTGTTATTTCCTATAACAGTAAGTACAAAGGATTCTAGGTGCTTGTGAAAGCAGAAGCATGAAACAACAGGTTTTGGTTGCTTTTCTGTGTCTCAAGAAAACACTGACAGACACTGCAAGTGCCAAGCCTTACCAACTTCTACCTCAAACCTGCCTCCATTATAATTTAGAATTCTGTGATCATGCTGCTATTCAAAATCTAGCTGCTCAAACTACATACAGTACTATGCAATTTTTTCTTTTGATCAGTCACACAATAGCTATACACAAATCTTACATCTGATAAAACCAGGCTCAAATCTGACATACCCAGTAAGCAAGCAATAAGAAGATGTACAATACTTTCACATCAGGTATATATACATGCTGATTGGAAAGTAGCCACTATACATATCATCAGCTTCAAAGATACTTCATGTGTAGCTATGGCCAAAGAAAAAATAAGAAAGTGAATGTCTTCAAAGAATTAAACAACCAACCTTTTTTTGCCTTTATCTAATATACATGCAAAAACAAAAAAAATGTACAAAAGCTCTGCATAGATACCGCTTCTTCAAATTCATTCAGAACAAAACAGAAAGAAATCCCAGTGTTTTGCTGTTCATAACATACTTTGCGAGCTTTCAGTGGTGTTCTAGTTGGAGTGTTCAAAAAACGCCGCTTGGCTGGTGTTGTTGGTTTGCTTCCATAAATCATTTCTTCTTCCATTTGTTTTACCTTGTTCTTTTGCTGCAAGCAAAGAAACAAAACATAAATCAAATAACATACCACATTATCATCCCATAACCAGCGCAATTGGACATAGTGGTCTTGATGACAGGAATCTGAAATGGCTGAAAGTATGTGCGCTTTTGTTAGTTTCATGTTTATAAATCTTTTAGGGACTATTGCTTGGAGAAAAACTTTCCTACATTCCTACAGTTCAGTCGATAAAAAATATGAATTCTGATTGAAATGTTGCTTTGAAACAATTGCTAGACAGTCATGTTTGTCAGTGGCAGTATGGGGACCCAAAGAAACAGATTAGATACAGATTCTATGCCTGAATTTTATGCCTGAAATTAAAAGTGAAGATAAGAATGAAAGCCTTGGCAATTCTCTTCTGCGTTTGATTACACACAGAATTTCATCTTCACTGCTCACATTTTCATCCGTTGTAAGATGAAAATTTTTGTAACTGTGTTCATTGCTCTGACAAAAAAGAAAGCTTGAAGGAGGAGGCAAGAGGATTAGGTTTTTCTTCTCCTTTTTTTTGCCTGCTGCTTGACAGATCATCTCAACTCTTGGTGACCTTCACAGGCACACCCAGAAAGCAAAACTCGCAATTTGATTTATTCATCAGAAACATAAACAATTAAACAGGTCAGTGCAATCAAGTTTTCCCTGTTGCATTCATCATTTTGAAATCTCTTATTGAGAGTGAATCATAAACTTATTGCAAATCAATTCACAAAAAGTGCACTGGATTATCTACAGGTTCCTACAGACTCCCAAGAACAAAATTCAAGGCGTTTTCAAGCTTTCTAGAAGATTTTTTTAAATTCAAGGCTACAATACAATCGTAAAAATTGACTAAGTTACAAATTATCTTCCTTGGTTAAACAGCAGACGACAATCCAAGGTCATGACAATGTTGTACAAATTTGTTTTTTAAACCATTTTTCATCAACCTGAGCACAGAAAAATCAAACTGCCATTTCTTTTTGCCACATTAAAAATTTTTGGAGCCGATGGCTTGCAAAGATTTTCATGGAGGTTTGGTCAACAGAACCACATTTTATTGATTTTCAAAGGTTTTCAAGGCCTTGAAGTTTGCTCTCATAATTCAAGGAGTTCCAAGGAGCGTACAAACTATGTATTTACACAATAAAACACCTGCCTCTGAGAGCATGCACATCTGCTGTTGTTGCAGTTTTGCTGTTACTCCAAGTAAGACATCTTTGTAACAAGTATGGTGTTCCTCTGTTCATGGATTTATGCAGCAAGTGGTGTGCACATAGGTATCATGACATGCTGTGTGCATGTGTAGGTTTGAATTTGCACAGGATGATCAACTTCTGTGCTCCAGATTCTACCCTCAGAAACTCTGACATGGAACTTGCCCACTCCTTAGAACTGGAACTGGAAATACATGTGGGGAGCTGTAGCACAAGGCTTCTTTTCAATCAATCAGAATTTGACTCTTTCACATCAAAAACCTGACACCTATTTTCTAAATTTTTCATACCTTGGGAAATGTATGCACAGGAATGAGGACATATGCATTATATTGAAGAAAGGAATTTTCATTCTGAAAGTAGTTTTACAAAACATTCACCTGTCCAAACAAATACCTTGTTCCTGCTTCAATGCTTGGCTTGGAAAATTATATCAGAAGCACACAAAATCCTCATAAACATAACACTGAAAGAGAAGGGCTGATAATGCCTGTTATAGTTTGGTAGAACTGCCTGAGTGATCACCCTTGAGATAATCGCATACTTTTTGGTGAATTGTAAGCTTCAGTTTCTGCACTTTCCTGTCAAAACAGGAAAATTGGGGGAGATCCTAGTGTTTGGACAGAAATGTCTTTCATAAAACTGCTGATAACAGGAAAATTCCTTTTTTTTTTTCATACTTCTCTGTCCAAACAAATGCCAGAATACTAAAAAGAAGTTGGAAACAAACAAGGGAAACCATCAACCTACACAATGATGCCTTTGCACTGTTATCTAAGCAAGTAACATGGTGTTAACAGACCACCAATGGCTGTGAACTGCTAAGGATTTACCACAAAGGATGTGAATGGATGTGAAGATTAGTACTCATTCTCCCCCACTAAAAAAAGAATATTTGAGCAGAATACACTGTGGTAGAGGATGCTAATAGAACCAAATGTCCAAAACGTCAACATACATCAAATTAAATAACTATGTACACAGAATCAGGAAAGGATGGTGATCCCAAAATATGTCAGTCAAGGGGGTGTGCTGCTGCTGCTGAGCAACCACAATGGAAAACATGACAACTGGAAGGGTTTCGTTGCTGTCTGAGCAACCCAATACACAAAGCAAATGTGACAATGAAAGTGATGCTTTGCGGCTGCTGTACAAAGACAAGCCTCATTGGGAAAAAAAAAAAAAAAGAAGACAACAACACAGGATGTGTTGCTGTATGAATGACCAGAATGCCTTGAGGTTAATTTGACAATCAGAGGATATGTGTTGCTATCTGAGTGATCACTATATCCCTCAAGGCAATTATAAGAGCTGTCAGATCTTCTGCAATGTCTAAGATGTAGAATCTCCCAAAGTTGTCTATGATTTCCAGCACGCCACATGTACAATGTCTGCTGCAACACTCCACCACAGGGCAGAACTGGTGGGAAAAAGCCTGGACCCTAATGTGCCCTTGTATCAGCTTTGTGGGAAATGGTTTCTGGCTGTAAACCTAAAGCTTCATGCATCACCAAGCTGATCCAAGAGCCCTTTGTTTGTGGTTTAACATCATAGGGTTTCTCAGACTATGCCACAGAAGGGAGCTATAACAGCCCAATTGTCCCCAGAAGGGTATATTTTCTGAGCTGTAAATGGACAATTAACAAATCACCCAGGCCTGGGATTGGACAGCATAGGGCCTGCTACAGCAAGGGCCACCCAATGGGCTTGCACATCTTGGCTTGGACACAAGGATACAATCAAGCTATCATCATGCCACTACAGTAGTCACGGGTGTCTCGAGAATGCATCACAAGAAAACATATTAAGGGTTAGGTTCTCAACTGAGCAATCAACACAGGCTTCAAGTCCCCCAGACATTCCAGAACTAGATAAAAGCTCCCTTTGTGGCTCCTACTGGTCTTCAGTGAACCTAAAAATAAGTATGGTACCAACACTGATAGGGAGTGATCATAGGTGATATCAATATTGCTGAGCCGTTTAATAGTGCAGTGCCTGGCTTTCTGCCCTTTTCATGGAAATCTTTGAAGAAATTAGCCACATCCTCAATCTCAGCATTCACCAAAGAGAGCCCAACTTGCTTGCACCACTCAGAAAAACCTCTCAACTCTCAGTGCTAATTGCCTTTGAACAACCATGTTCTTTTCCAGCATGAAGGATGGAACTGTCTCTCTCTGGAGGGGAATCGCCCGATATGTAGCTGGCATGGAAAGAGTGGGACACAACAGTTTGCCTGACACTTCCTCGACCTATCCTAGGACAGCAAGCCCAGTCTCACACGTTTTGAGTGAGAACCTCCACCAGAAGACTACCATGGAAGTTGATCATCCAATCCTTGGACCATCTCAGCGGGCAGACAAGGATCAACTGGCAGGATTACCAAGCTGAGGGGAGAGAGAGCAGATGCCTAGGCGAGCATCTCATACTAGGGAAATGGGTAAAACATCAACAACTAACAATCATTATCTTATTAATGATCATGCTGAAAATTTTCCTGGTCCCTCTGACTCACATCAAACATAGCTGGATTCTGGAGAGAAAAATCAAGTCTACCAGAAGATGGCCTGTCCTTATACCCAATTTTCCCCTAAGTTTGGCCTTTTACACCAGTAATCCCCACTGCAACCCTTCCCTGTTGGACAATGTCCATCTATGGGCCTTGCCCATGGAAAGTAAGGTAGTTTGTCCCCTACAAATGCTTTTCCAATCCCGTTTTCCTTCAGTTTCAAGGGCTGGGGGCCAAGAGCATGGAGTGAGGAGGGGGAGGGGGACACTGCCCATCATCCCCTAAACTCAGAACCAATTGTCAAACAGTATAACTGAGAGTATTGGTTGTCTTCCTTACCAAACTGACTGGAGAAATCCTCTTCATGGTCAACAAGAAAATCAGACTTGCACACAGAACTCCAGGTCATGCTAGACCAATCCTCACATGCACTGTACAGCTCAACGCAGAACATGCTCATGAGAGAGGTTTTGTGACTGTCCAAGACTGGCACAAATGGCAGGCCAGGAAACAGTCGAAGTCAAAGCAGGAGTCGCACACAATATGGTGGCAGGTGCCATGGCAATGACTGCTGCAGAGCAGCACCAATACTGTAGACTTTCTGGGCATTTTTCTGCCAAAATTCTTCCTTACGAAGGTAGAGTAAATGAAGTGTGAACAACAGAAACAAAAGAAAGCTTGAACAAAAGCTCTTCATGATCCACTGTGTCGAAAAAGTCAGAAAATCGTGAGAGGCATCTTCCTTGCCAAAGGTAAAGCGGTAAGCTAAAGCTCACAACTCACAAACAAATATAACACATATGACAGGGTGGTCACTCTGGCAGTTCTTTAGAGGTATGGTTAGCCCCCTTCAATACAAAATGTTCATTTTCACAAGGATCTGACATGTTTCCATTCCAATTAAGAATAAAGTAATGTTTAGACAGGCAAGTATGAGAAAAATTGATTATATTTCAAATACAAGTTGAAAAATTATCTTCTGCAGTAAAAACATCACCATCTCACATGGGTTTATGCTTTTTGAAAGCTTTCTCTTTCTTCAATTTTCAAGCTGGAAGTTCTGTGAGTGCATGCAATGAAAATCAATATTCATTCCTTGCATTTAACGATTCCAGACTGACTGATGCATTATTTTCCTTCAAACAGTGTTCTATGTTTCTTACCCTCTCCTGCTTTTCCTGTTCTTTCTGTTCTTTGAAGAAAGTCCATTGTCGATCAATGTACTGAGCAAAAGGCACACCTTCCACCAGGAAAGTTTTGTTGTTCTCACTTTCCCAGCATTCTATTTGTTGGCGGACTTCGTCTTCAACCTGAAACAACATTCTCAAAGTGAATCACACATTTCAGGCTACAGAATATTATCTACAAACACATGTAGCAGATCCCATGACATTGTAAAAACAAAAAAAGATTACAAACATCACAGATCTATACTATAAAGCAATTCTGTTACCTTGTTATTTTAATTACAATATTGTGTGTGTGCATATGTGAGTGTGTGTGTGTGTGTGGGGGGGTGTATGAGTGTGTGTGTGTGTGTGTTTATGTGTAATGAACATGTGTGAATGTGTGACCGCGTCCACATGTGTGTGTGCACATGTGTGTGTGTGTGTGTGTGTGTGTGTGTGTGTGTGTGTGTGTGTGTGTGTGTGTTTAGGGTCGTGTATATGTAAAACTGGAAGGAAAGGATGATGGAGGACTGAAAAGGCTGTAAAAGAGAAAGATAAAACATACTACACCATGAACCAGCTTTCATAGTAATTCAATAGCTAAGCTATGAAGAAAATACCCATGAAGATCTTTTACACATTTTTAGTTGCTTTTGAATGTGTGTGCATGCATGGGTGCGTGCGTGTGTGTACGTGAGTGTGTGTGTGTAGTCTTGCCAAACATTAAAGTTTAACATCATCGTTTTTATGATATACCGATGTAGAAAACCTGTGTCATGGTAAATTTTGCATGTTAGTTATATGATATACACCATGCCATCAACGGGGCATATCTTGATGTAAAAACTTTGACAGGCCATCTCGATGTCAACATGTAGGCTCCATACTAGTTTGGTTTTTTTGTTAGACTAAGAGTTCTTTGTTGGTAGTACACACACACAAGAGTGTTAAGAATTATAATTCATATATATCTAGTTTGATTTCTGACATATTAAAAATCACTACCAATGTATGTTATTCAAGGGAAAATGACAGTTCCAAGAGAAGCTAGACATCAAATTCAAACTCAGTCAGCCACTAAATGCCCCAGATCTGAATGACTGCTGCAAAGGAAATGGGGTGTTTTGGACCCATTGGTAATCTTTCAAAATCCAGGGGTTTTTTTCTTAGGACTGTCTGATATTCAAAAGGGAGTTACCAAAGCAAACAGACTGAATGCTATACCCCTACCCAGCCTCCATCACCATCCTCTCCAATCTCATGAGGAAGGGATAAAATGACTGTGATCCTTGCGCACTTCCCAGGTAAAGGGAAGTAATAACTCAAGGAGAAGAAGGAAGAAGCAGCAAGTTAGGAAGAAAGAAAAGAAAAGAAACAAGGAAATACAGAAAAAAAGAAAAGAAAAAAAAGAAAAAAAAAAAAAGAAAGGAAAAAGAAAGACACACAAAAGAGACACGCTTTGAAGAAGATGGAGATGAAATTCATTTTGTTAAAATTAATGCAAGTTCCATTGGCATTTTGATCCATATCTCTAGATAC
The DNA here is from genome assembly GCA_016801955.1 of Conus betulinus. NCBI lineage: Eukaryota > Metazoa > Mollusca > Gastropoda > Neogastropoda > Conidae > Conus > Conus betulinus. The sequence goes on from JADBJO010000070.1 coordinate 1,222,199, forward strand.
TGATATCACTGAACAATTACGATTTTCTCTGTAAAAAAAAAAAAAAGCAAAGGAGTTTTCTGTGTCATTTTTTTCTGAGTTCATGCAGATGGTGTCAATTTATCTATTGAATAAAGTACAGGTTTTTCTGTGAAAAAAAACAAAAAAAAACAGACATTCAGTTTTTTGTGCCATTCTCATATAGATGATGGATGTGAGTGCGACTTAAATGAATGTATGTATAAGTGAGGAACTCCACAAATGTGAACAGCTTTTCTTCATGTTTGAATAGCAATGAGTACAAACAAAAGAATATCTTCTGTAATTTACTGTGTCTTGACTCAGTCTGTCTCCCCAACTCATAGAAAGAAAAGAAACGAGGAAAAGAAGGAAAGAAAGAAAACAAATTAAGCAGTCTAATTGACAAACAAATGACAGCTTTTTGAAGTGAAAGAAGACGTTAATGTTCTTTATGCTGAGTTCAATTATAATTTTTTTTCTTTCTTTATCCAGATCTTTACAACCTGGAAGACAAAGTTAAGTGTACTAGGGATGTATATAAAGTACATATTAATGTCAACTTGTCTGGATGCAAGTAGAGGGAAGTAATGTCAATTTAAATCAAGCGTCAACTCACTTAGTTTGTTCCTACTGTTTTATCACTGCAGATCCTGTCTGTCCAGCTTGTAAGAAAGAAAAAACATAATTAAGAAAATGTGGTGTATGTTAGAATTCTTTTTTTTTCCCTGGGTGGGTAAAGTGATTTGATTGGTGAAAAGCAGTACATGGAAGGGGAGGTGGAAGGCTTGCCAGTAAAATACAACTCAACAAACCTTTGGTAAATCTTTCATGAGCTTTTTGCGAGCTTTTTCCTCCCTCAGCAGCTTGCCTCCCCTGTCATTGAAAAATCGGTTGGGATCGCTTGCCTTTTTCTGTAAAAATTCATGTTGAAAAAGTTTATAATTTTGTTCACCAGCACATGTACATTATGTTTACAACAGCACACAAATAAATAAACAGGACTAGTTCACCCCAGAAGAATGTTGACCATATGGTTTTACTTCATGATTTCAGCTAGGAACCTGAACCCGGACTACCTCTAACTAAGCACATACATACATCATTCAGTCATTCATGTGCCTGAAAACACTTCATAGATGCTGAAAGCATTCAACAATCAGAATTTCTTTTTTATATTTAATGTGTTAAAGCTACAAAACTTTAAAAAATGCTACTGAAACTTTTAACCCTGAGTGAGCACAACAATCCATGTTCAAATAATGCAATTATCCGATAAAATGAAACAGAGAGTATGACTATGAGAGGGTAGTGAGAGAGTCATCATCAGTTAAAATAATTTTGAAAACTGGTAAATTGTGAAGTCGAAAACAGCTGCTACGTTCTTTTTTTTTCAGGATTAGCAGGAACTTTTCTCATTTGCTTTTGGGGAGGGTGGCTTCATCCTCTATCTGAATTCTGGGGGCTATTTTCACCTCACTCTCAAACTTCAAACTAAAAAAAAACAAACCAACAAAAAGCCCTGTGGAGAACAATTTCTGCTGGTTATCCACTAACAGGAGTGAAAATGAAGTGTTTAGAGTGAAATGAGAACATAAAGAACCAGAAATAAGGCACTTTTTAGAACAGCATCTAATTTTAGCCACAGGTGAACCTAGAGTATGTGAAAGCAATAACTGGGGAAAACCAATGAAGTTTGATAAACTACAGCCTATCAGGCTACAACAAAAAGAGGCGACAATGTCCAAAAATGATCTGTTTTGATTTCACAGTTTGCACAAAAAACAACTTTAAACAAATAGAGTAAAAAAAAGAATCTTCCAAGACTTTCGATTATACACTTGGACTGGCTTTAAACATGATGATCAGTGTTTCAGTGTCAAGTTTTCTAATCATCATCATCACACATTCATCATCATAGGTATCTGTGGGAATAATGCAAAAAATACTTCCCTCCCCTTACTAACTTTTTTTTTTTTCCTGATTTTTCTTTTAAGACGTATCTTATTCACTATGAAAAACACAGAGAAAGAAAAAAGTTTTAAAACAAAAAAGAAAGAAAAAAAAAGTGAACACAAAGAAGAAAAGAGACAAAGAGAAAAAGGATAACTGAAAGATGACCACTGGTCCTAACAGGCCTAAAATTATTGGAAATCTATGATTAAAAAAGTAATTAGTAAAATACTGCACAGTAATCCATCCCACAACATTCTGCAGTTTGTACTGATCTTCAACATGAATCTGACTTGCCCTGAAGAAACATTTTTTTTTTTAACCTGATAAGGAAAATTAACGATTCATTGCACTGCAAGATTATAATTTTTACTACTCAAGAGAACACTCCCCTCCATCCCACGCCCCTTCCTTTCCCTGCCTTACACTCAAATCACTGAATCAGTCTCTCAATGGCATAAAAACGGAAAAGAAGAAAAATAAAATGAATCACCAGGTTACCTCAAACTCCAGCATTTCGTTCCATAATTTTTCACGCTTTGCCATAAGGCTGAGCACAGCTTCATGTTTCTTGTAGTAGTCATGCATTTTCTGGAGTTCTTGTTCATGTATCTCAAGCAGCTCCTCCGTATACGTCTCTGTAGAAAACATAACATTACAGATGCATATCTATGAAAACAAAAATCTGTTGACCACAAATGACCTCCAAGTCTAATCAAGTACAAAACTTAAATCTACAATGTTTCTAGAATAATTTCTTGACCTTAAGGTTAATCCTTAAGCTAACGAAGCTCCTTGTGTTCTATGGACAATAATTACATAACCCCATGGTTGACAACAAAAATCTAAGTGTCATTTTCTTTAATCTGAGCATCGTAAGTAAATTCAAAGAATTATTGCACATGATACACAAAACCGTTTGACATGGTGTCTGACAGGCTCACTCACACAACAAACAAAATGGATTTGCTGCTTCTTAATAAGAAAAGTTCTTTAGACAGGATTCCCACAGATTTTTTTCCCTGAAAAAAAAATCCAAGACTTTTCCTTGGTTTTGCTAGTAAGTTTCAGAAACAGTGCATGATATTATATCAATATGCTAAACTCTGTTTCAGAGACAGCGCATGATGTTATATCAATATGCCTAACTCATGACACTGTCTAAAATATGGTATGACTGATGCTCTTTCACAGAACTTTCAACAAATGCTTGCACTGTCAAAATTCTTTTTTAACATGTGCAGCTTGCTCAGCATTCGCAGCCATCTGCACAAGCAGCCAACCAGTCTTTGTTGTTTCTTTTGGATCCAACCATTGTTGAAAACACAACTGCCTTTCCCATCTTTGCAAAGATCAAAACATATTTCCAATTCTTGCCATAAAACAACAGTGAAAATGAGACATGCTCACTTGCCTCAAAATAAAAATTGCGGCTTCAGTGCATCCATCACTTTTCTCCTCACCCCTCACAAGTGAGTAAAACATTGACACCAAGAGATCATGTCACAGTGTACATGTGCAGGCCTGTTGGGGAATGGGATGGAAGAGTGCAAGAGAAACAGTGTGGTGGTCAGCATAGCTGTGTTTTATTTCAGGTGAGCTGCTGACTGCCCTTTTAACAGCCGAAAGAAGAGAGGGGATTTTCTCTACTACTTATAACTTGAAGGTACTCAGTACCCAAGCTGTTATTTTCTTCTGGCACAGGATAAAATTTACTGGCAAAAACTGGTAAATGCAGATTTAGCAGAATATCTGGACTAAGCAAGAAGGAGGAAAAGGGGATGAGGGAGGGAAGAATAAGTGTAGAAAATGGAAGTGACAAAAGACACAGAGAGAAAGAGACAGCGACAGAGAAAGAATCATTACAATGATTTTTTCCTGTAAAGAGTGATTTACAACAACAATAACAAAAAATAAAGACAATTCTCTATTTTTATTTAGCTTGATATTTAGGCATGCAATCTTCAAATTCTCTGTCTAGCTCACGACAACACAAGTCTTCTTCTCAATGTCCATTGTATGTGTCACTTCCAACATCACACACTTACTATTATTTGCTTATGAGCATAAGATCAATTCATGAAATTTATCTTATGATCAGATTTGTTCTTTTTCTGCCTAAGAAGGTCTAATCAAACATACACACACAAACAAATCAGGTGATAGCATTATGTCAACACAACTCACAATGTGCAAAATTGTCATTTTTATGCATATGCCATGTGTGTGTGCACATACTAAATTTGAAACCGATTGTAGAGCTGTATTTATCTTAATGTAAGTGGATGTATCTGTCCCCAGTCTGCTGATTTACTGCTTGTGGCTTTTTTTATGTGTGTGTGTGCATGAGTGCGTGTGTGTGTGTATCTTTTTGACACAGATAGAGCATCAGCGAAACTTGATGCTATGTACTCAGAGAGCTAAACACATTAATTTCCTCACACATACACACACAGTCACCAATAGTATTTCAATTTGTCCAGATTTAAGCTTGACTACAGAACAAGGTCTCTTTGTTTTGTTGTTTTTGTTGAAGAATTATATGCTGTAGATTTTAGAATTTTCTTTCTTCATTCTCTGGGCACTCAAAGTTGCCTGCTGATTCTGTATCAACACTGAATTAAGAGCAATCTGTCTCTGGTACAGCTATTGTGAAAACTACCATTTTGTGCGGTTAGGCCATATGACCCTCCACCTATTGTGAAATGAGATGAAATGTAACATGGAACTGCAAAAGAGAACTGTGCAGGGAATCTGGAGCGAGTGTAAACAACATCCGATATTAATACAGTACTCCCTTCCCACTCTGCATGCATAGCCCTTATTCCGTTCCCTTCTCACCACCCTCTACTTTAATGATATATTTATTGGCATTTCTGTGTCAAAGCTAGGAGCAGTTGACAGTACTACTCCATGGGACGTTCTACATAATTTGGCATGCTTATCATCTGCTAGACCATCAAATTTTAATTCCTAGCACAATAGTATCATTTCAAATTTTAATGAATCATAAATTTGTTCTACTAGACTGAATGGAACGCTATGTCAAGAACAAAAAATACAGGTGAAATGTTGGAATCATGTGTGCAGAAAATAATGTTAGCCTGCTGATTTGGACATCATGCAAAAATGTTAAAAGTCTGTGCCTAATTCTGAAGCGATTAAACTAACTCTCAAGAAACCTAAGTCCATGCATAAAAAGTATGTCATGAAGGACATTATGCGTAACACCAGCCCCAGATACGGACAGTAAACCGTTGTGAATCAAAATTACTTCTCTTGAATGATTTTATTTGTGTGTTGTGAGTCATAAACAAATACATGCATAATATTTTTTTGTAATATGTGTGATGTTTCTTTTCAGAAGTCTACATTTTATTAGCACACATCTAACAGAACACACTAGTTTGCTGGAAAATGGCCCTGATATATGAAATCAAAACTCACACTCACCATCAAGATATGAAAGAAAAGCGTCACGCTGTTCCTTGCTGAAGTAGCACTGGTTCCAGCAATCCACCAGCTCCTTGCGAGCACCTTCAATAAAACGCTGTAAATTCTCATGCTTCAGCTGTTCGCACCGGAGGACCTCATCACGAAGGCCAGACAGAACGCTGTGCTTGTGACCAACATGGTGGGATTAAAACTTTGTCCTTTCAGACTGTTCTAAGTCTAGTCTATCCCAGAGAGCATGGATGCGTGCCCACAGTTCCTCTACTTGTTGTTTCACTTCCTGATTCTTCCTTTCCAGCTGCACAACAAAGAAAAAGCAAGTCATGTTGGTGGGTCTTTGTTTGGACTAAATTGTGGAGTACGAAAGCTTTAAAACTGCATCTTTTTTGTGTACTTTCCAAAAAATAATATTCAGATAAAAAATCTCATATTATCCCTGTGCAATGTAAAAGACAATATTAACCTATACAAAGTTTACTATGCTAAATCATTCATGAGAGCAAGGCACTACTGACTACTATAGGATGCTCCTCCCTTTCTGGCTATGCCTCAAATATTAACAACATTTCCAACATCAATGTAGCAAACATGCACACAAAACAAAACTAAGCGATGAAGTTCATATGCACCAATTTAAGCCATATTACTACTGTAAGACTTGGAAAGAGAGAAAGCACATCACTGGATTAAATTATAACCCATTTCTGTCGTTAAAGCAGCAGAAGGTACTTGGCGATGGGAACTACTGAATCTGGTTCACTCAACAGTGAAATGGAAAGTTATGTAAAATAATTTTTCCATAAAAATCAAACGTTACTTTGATGAACGAGACAACAACAACAAACATTACACAAGAATCAAGGACTAAAAAACTAGTTCACATTCATAATGTCAACATAATATACCTCCTCTAAAGTTTTAAAACCATACAGAACAAAAGATAGAGAAAGGAAAAGAGAAATACCCTACATTGCGCAATGCTGTCTTCAGTGATTCCATGTTTTCTGTAGACAGTTGAAAAGCGTCATCATCCTCACAGATAAGATCCCGTTCAAAAGAAGTATCTGGATCATAATCCATCTCGCTGCACAGTGCCACAATCTTCCGCTTTGTGGACAAAAATTCACTATGACGTTTTTCCTGAAAATTAAACAAAGCCAACAAATCAGTTTTCAAAATCTCATACACTTAATTATTGTACATTCAGCTTTTCATTCCATTTCCTCCCATTACCCTCCACCCATAGACATGCTTTGACCCAGTCAATGAGTGGTTTAAAAAGATAACATTTAAACCATAACCAGGGGTTCTAGTTTTAACTTTTATGCAGCAGGAAAACAGATGGTGCTGAAATTGTTCTGACAATACACATATCAACCCATCACTAGCCTGCGGTTACTATTACCGCAATTGTGAAGAACTTTCAGCATGCACAGTAGCCTCATGATTTTAGTGCTAGGATTGTGATGAGTTTCTTGCTTCCTTTGAATACAAAGTTTTACCCGATAGAGCATCAAAGGAACCTTACTAATTTATGTGTGTTTTCTTTTCTTTGCTGTCCCATCTTCTGTGCCACAATGGCACTGCACCCACACCACTCATTCCAATCCCTGTCCACAGACACACCCTGGCCCATCCCATCGCAGCCCCAGCAACAGCAATCCATAAGGAGCAGTCAATGTCAAGTGGTCAAGAGGCAACTACCAGAGGAGAAACTGCACCAATGCCAAGTCACTTCAGTGGTGTGCAGTGGTGCCTGTTCTGATCCAACTTACACAGGCCACCACCTACTAAGCCCCTACTGATGTCAATAATTGCTTAGCCACAGAGCTGGCATGAGTGAGCTCTCCCACCGGAGGGCGCTACCACATCTGTCCAAACTAAAGCTTCCATGAATTTGCCAATACCAGCAACCCCAACAGAATCAAAGCAAGGTCACAGATCTGGAAAGGACATTGAACCTGAGGTCACCGTAAGAGCAGGGCATGAAGAGCCACAGAATTTGAGGCTTTTTTTTTATGTTGATTGAAGAGAGTGAGGATGAAGAAGATGATGCTACAGATTTCCATTCCAGTCTGAGATTGCATGATAGGGCTGTATTTAACACTTAGTTTTGTAATCTATCCTGGCGTCAACCAGACCTAAGAGATAGACATCTACAGTGCTAGGCAGGAAATTTGAGCAACACTCTCTGAAACACATCCATTTAGTGGATGAAACTTGACTGTCTGGTCCCAGTCATCACAATTGACCCAATAGCAAACTCAGCTGGTCAGGGCAAATAAATCCCACATGAATCTAATGGGAATCTTTTTCTTCTGCATACGCAGGCTGATACTCCTGCAGACTCTCCCTGTATAGACAGGCAGGTATTAATCCCATCTACTCAACAAAGGGAGTGGAGTTTTGTGTGTATGACCATTTTTTATCCCGCCATTAAGGCAGCTATATCCCATCTTCAGGGAAGGTGCATGCTACGTGTCATGTGTCATCCATACCAATAGCCAAACTGGCCTTCTCTTCCGAAAGTTGGTGATGGGTTTTACATGTGTGCAAGATGTTATGTGTGTGTTCACACATGGAACCTCGGTTTATAGTCTCATTCAAAGGTCTTTATGGGAAATGGAGTCAGAACCAATGTTAACTCCGAGGGAAAAATCCCCCTGTATCGAAACAGCCCGGCAGAGATTCGAACCTGCAACCCTTGGATTACGAGTCCGGCGCTCTACCAACTGAGCTATTCTGGCCCCTAATGGGAATCAAATCCACCATCTCCCAGCCAGGAGTACACAACGCTAACCATTTCGTCACAGCGGCTGGTGAGCCTTACCAATTCAGTGGAATGCAGCATAAGCCCTCTTTACATGAATTATATTTCCTAAAACATTCATCTCTATTATGTGCCTATCTAAATGTAATCCTGCTGTAACTGACTTTTCAGTTTCCTGGTTTCACAGTGAGGTGACAGAAGGCTGTGACTGAAGCATAAGAGCAAAAGTCAAATTACCGGGCTGTACAAAACAGATACTACATGTTTTGACCTGTATCTTCTTCAGGCAGGATAAAAACATTAAAACCATGAAAACAAAGGATGAAGAAAAAGTCACTTAACAAACTATTTCTTCATCATCAAAAAGAATGGTTTTGGTGATTTTACATCAAGGCTGTCTTATATCCATTAAATCCAAATACAAGGAAAATATAACACTTTATATCAAAAACTTACTTTTTACTTCTCAAAATGTGCAACAACAATGAAAAGGAACAGCCACAAGACACACACAAAAAAGCCAGACATTGTCAGACAAGCTTGCATAAAAACAGAAATGCCACAATTCTTTCAAAAAGAAGTTAATTTTGTAAACTTTGCACACAAATGTCATAGTCCGGCTTCTTTTCATCATGTCTCCACTCTTCATGAACCTGATATCAAAAAGAAATAATCAAGATAAGTAAGTGGAAATGTTAAGGTAGACCACTACGATACTGGAAAATGGCTTTGGAAGGACACAGGAAGCGATCGATCAGCAAAATATGGTTTCTTTGTACATCACTAAAATTTTTTCGCTATGTTTGTATTAAGCAAAATCTCCATGACATAAGCACAGCACTCATCGCCATTGATATTAATCATCAACCAATGGAAATGACCACAACATCAGTTCCTCTAAAAACACAACATGCTTGTTTTCAATCTACCACTGATTTGGTCTTACTGTTCACATACTTTTCAAAATGTACAAAAATTATGAGCAATCATGATAAAAAAATAATTGTTCAAAGGCAATCAAGTCCGTAATGAATGATAAACTGTCCATGAAACTTCACTCGTGTGTAGTGATGTTTCACATGAAAGAACACGGAAAACCACACCAGAGCTTAATTAAATTTTGTGTTTAGAACTGAGTGATCAGGTCAAGGTTGCATGAAAGGAATTTTCCAGACTGAGCTACATCACCACAAGAGTTACAATTCAAGTATTTCAACAGTGTGTTTTCAGCTGGCCTGCATCATGTGCATTACAAATTGAAACAAAATTACAATTTCCGAATACCATGCAGTCACTTTTACAAATAATGATCAATGTTTAAAAAAAAAAAAAAATTGTTCAGATATGCATGGATTTGAAGTATTTTTCTCCATGGGGTTGCATACAGACACACAGGTTTTTTTTTTTTTTTTTTTTTTTGCTGTCCCAACCTCTGCGCTACCTCAGAGGCAGTGCACCCACGCCACTCATTCCGACACCCCCATCCACAGCCACAACCCGGTTGGACCCGCCGCAGCCCCGGCACTGGCAATCCACAGGAAGCAATCAATGTCAAGTTGTCAAGAGGCAACCCACCGAGGAGACACTGCACTGCTGCTGAGTCACTTCGGTGATGTTCAGTGGCGCCTGCTCTGATCTAACATACGCAGGACACCACCTACTAAGCCCCCTACTGACGACAATAATTGCTTAGTCGCGGAGCCGGCATGAGTGAGCTCTCCCTCCAGAGGGCGCCACCACGTCCGTCCAACGACAGCCCCCATGGACTCGCCGATACCGGTGACCCCGATGGAACCAGACCAAAGCCACAGACATGGAGAGGACACGGCAACTGAGGTCACCATGAGAGCAGGGCATGAAGGGCCACAGAATTTGAGACATATTTTTTTTTTATGCTGATCGATGAGAATGAGCATGATTAAGATGATGCTACGGATTTCCATTTCGGTCTGAGACTACATGACAGGGCTGTACTCTACGCTTCCTTTCGTAATATATCCTGGCGTCAACCAGGCTTGAGAGATACAGGCACCTGCAGTGTTGGTCAGGAAATTTGAGCGAAACCCTCAGAAACACATCCATTAAGTGGATGAAACTTGACTGTGTGGTCTCAGTCTTCCCAACTGAGTCCGCAGCAAACTCAGCTCTGGGTAGGAGCCGGTCAGGGCAGAAAAACCCACATGACTCTGATGGGATTTGAACCCACAACCTCCCAGCTGGTGCCCACGACGCTAACCACTTCGCCACAACGGCTGGTGACACATAAGTACTTTACCATGAGGCACTTCAAAATCCTAAAAAGAGTCATTTTTCTTCCGTTTCCTTTATTCATATCAAAAATATATTTCTTTTACATTAAATATGAATACAAAGTTAATGCCTCCCAAAATTTTCAGAATATGGAACTGTGAACAACGGCACTCATATGACTTACTGTGTCGATGACCCATTTTTAGGCACAATTTTGAGTACACATTTCAACTAAAAATAATGTAAAATACATAAGGACAATTTTGTATCCATGTTTTGTGCATTCAGTTTGGTTCCATTTAACAACACATCCATTACCCAGTTATTACCAACCTTCTCTATGGAATTGTATTACACAATTAAACATGATATCCATTTAATCACATAACCCAAAGTATGCGTTTTTTACCTTTTCAGCCTGCAAGCTTTTTATGCGAGACTCCAGTTCTTGCAGCTGCTCTCGTGTGGGCACACTGCCACTAGAGATGTAGAAGGGTGTGCTGCACAAAGATCGACACAGGGCCTGGTCTTGATCCAGCAGCTCTTTCAACTTTTTCATGCGCTCCTGTTTCTCTCTGTTCAGACTGTCCAGTCTGGTTCTCAGCTCTTTTTCTCTTTGCACCATGGACAAGTGTTCACTCACCTGCAAATATCCAAACATTTTGAGTTACAGTAATGGTAATGTTGCTTATAGCGCAGCCGACCGCAAAAGGCCATATTATCAGGTCACTTAAGTTAACTCAAGTCATTTTAACCAAAAAATAAAAAAAAAAAAAAAAATCTTTCACACAACTCTTTAAAACACACCTTCCAAAAACATGCCAGGAATTTTGTAAAAAATCTTTCCTCCATAAAATCTTAGATTAGATGAAAAATGTTAATCTCCCTCAGAAATTCAAAGATCACATCTGAACAAGGGTTTCAGAGTCTGCTGTAAAGTGTTTATCTCACATCATGCAAGTCCCAACACTCTAAAAGGTAGTTTGCTTCTTCTCTTATTTTTTTTCCTGCAGAGCAAATAAATGAGATACAAACTAGAAATACTCTTACCTTGTTATCATGCTTCTATTGTTTGTTTCCTGCTTGTTTACTGGAATCGAATGACAATGTAAGGTGGGTTTTTTTTTTGTTTGTTTTGGTTGTTTGCTTGCTTTTTTTATTTGTTTGTTTGTTTTAGCTATTCCCTAGGACTGTAGTGGTTACTGCAAATGATCTAGATCAGATAGAAGAGTGAAAATTCCAGAGGATCCTCACCACCCCTCAAGAAAACTGAAAATCTGGCTTGGCAGTTCTGTTTTTGTTCTGCAAAGTTTAAAGATTCTTGTCTTAATTAATGTGAGCAGAATCTTCGCAAAACTAAAACTAAAAGTGGCTGATTAATGAAAAAAAAATTGCTGATAACCTTTCAGTGTCATGAATAATGCAGGGGGTCAATATAACTTATAAGTTCCAAGTTGTCAGTGTTCATTACACAGACAAGAAAAAGTCAATGGTAACACACACACACACACACACACACACACACACACACACACACACATTCATACTGGATAATTACACAAGCTATTACATGACATGGAGAGTCAAAAATGTTATTTAAGCAGAAAAGAAAAAAAGTATTTTCTCATACTTGATATTGCTATTATTCATTTTCTCTTTTTAACTTATTTTTCAGTGAGAATTTGTTGTCTTTTTTAACTTCTAAGAAGGGATTAAAATAAACCCTGCTTTCTTTACTAGCATTAGGAGCCCCCATAATAAACCATCATCACTACTATCTTGACTCACACATTATGTCCCTTCTAACACCCTGGTTTTCATTCAGCACCTACCTTGCGCTGAAGAGATCGGGGCTAAGTGACAAACTCGTTCATATTCGTTGTCCTATTTGTTTGTGTCTTGCCTAAAGAAGACCTAAGAGGTCAAAACGCGTCGTGTTTTGTGTCTTGTGATTTGTTTGTCCACGTTTCTCTTGGCGGCTCGCTAACATTTATTTAAGATTAGTATAGATTTTTTCGCCTGCAGTCGTCTCACTTTGCAACTATGTTAAAGTGTTAATGAACAAGCAAAAATTCAAACCTTTGGAACAGCCACTGCTAGTTCAAGGCATAGAGTTGAGAGCTCATCCATGAATCGCTGGATATTGGCAGCCATTTGCTCATGAAGCAGTACCTCTTCACTGACCATCTCGTCCATCAGGTTACACAGGTGTATGGACACTGTGCCAGCCCTGTTTGCCACTTGGCCTTCGTCAATTCCTATTTCATTCCAGATGCGGTACAATTTGTCCAGTCACTTCCAACCTCCTTGTCACCTCCTCCCTTCACCTTTTTCTTGCTGTGAACACGAAAGACAGAGCTAAAACTAGTGTTATTATACATACACTCAAATCAAACAAACACATAAAATCTGTACAACAGCCACAATCATACCATTTGGTGAAGACTTATTAGAGTTTTAACAATAATCATGATTAATAAACTTTGTTAGGAATTTGATTAAAAATCAGATTTAAAGACTGTTTTAGCCAACTCCAGTGAGTAATGCCAGTCAATTATCTAAAGTCAAAATGGTGAAATGTTTATATCTCAAAATTGGTGACTGATAATTGGGATCAGGCTCAGGATCAGGGGCGTTGTATCAAAAACAACTAAGCCTATTTAGGCTTTTTACGCCCCTTCTGTCTATTTTTTTTTTTTTCGTGTCCATTGGTCCAGTCATAGGCTAGCTCAGTATAATCATCCATCAAATTCATATTTTATTTTAGTTACTAATTCATGTTTATCTATGAGGTTCTTAAAAACATTAATACTGGGGTGCATTTTTTTATGTTAATTGTTAATTTAATTGTTTGTTAAAATTGGTTACTCTGTTAGTAAATGCAAATTTTCTCAAATTAGTTCTGGTTAGTTATTGTTTAGATATCTTATCTTCACTGTTCCTTGTAGTATTTTTCTGCAGAGTACAAAAAAGTATGTTTTATCAACATCATCAATTCCATTAAATATCTTACATGTTTATGATGTGTGAGTATTCACTAACATTTGTTGGATTACAATTCCTACCAAACTTGGGCCTTTCACTTTACAAACATGCACCATTTGGTACCTATTGATCAACTTATCAAGACCCTAAGTCAGTGAGAATCTCTCTCTGTGAGATACTCAAAACTGCATTTGTTTAATGTGTAGTTTTGCCCACGTCTCCTTTTTCTCTGCCTCGCCTAGCTAACGTTGACAAACGTATAATCTTATCTTGTATTCTTTTTAATATGACATTCACCAGACATTAAATGATTGCATGTGCTTTGCATAAGAATTTTAATTAGGATTCTGGGCAAAATTTCAGAAAATGTTGCTTCACTTGCTGCTGTTTTATCTGGATCTGGATCTGGATCTCCGCCTTTAGTTGATGGTTGGCGGCTAGTTGTAGAAGCCAATGATGACTGTGGTACAACTGGTTGCGCAGCTTAAGACCTTAAAAGATGAAAAACAGCGGGAGGTGGGGGGGGGGGGGGGGGGGGAGGGATGATGGGGGGTTAGTGGTGGAAAACAGCCGCCTCAAGCCTGCCTAGTGCGGTGAAGAAGGCACTGGCATTCTGCTGCAGGACGGTGGTGTTGTCCCAGAGGTTCCACTCCGGGGGGGGGGGGGGGGGGGGTTCTAATTATCATTTCATTTCAATCAATGGCATCCTATTACAGGGCTGCGTACTTGCGGATAGAGGCTTCATCATTTGGGGCGGTAGTGGTAGGGGGGAGGGGGGGAGGTCCAAAGGCAAAGAATCGTATGAGGTGCTTCGGTCCTCCCCCCTGGGATGCGGGGGTGGGGGATGGGGGTCAATCAGGCTATGACGAATGTGACTGAATGACATGTGGCAAAAATGCAATTCATTTAATGACAGAGGGGAAGGAAGTGAGTGGGCCCGACAGTAATAGCAGTCATTGACTGGCTCTCACTGAACTTTCCACTGAATCAATGCGTGAATGCATCAA
>JADBJO010000071.1:0-2500 GCA_016801955.1 Conus betulinus
TTCAAAGAGAATGAGACAAATGTCAAGACAAAAAAAGGAGAAAGTCAAAATACAGACAAATGCCAGCCAAAAGACGAACAGAGATTGCTTGACAGAGGCGTAGGCCTAATCTTAGAGAAACCGAATTATGGACAGAAGCAGAAAGATTTAGAAAGGGAGGGGGCTAGTTATTGCCAAGGACACAGACAAAGTACAGGACAAAACACAACGCATTTTGACCTCATGGGTCTTCTGCAGGCAAAAAAAACAAACAACATTTAGGACAATCAAAACGAAGATCGAGAAACCACTTATCTTCTCATATTCGGCACAAAATCAAATAAAAAAAAAAAAAAAAGCAGAAAGAAACGGACAAAAAAGACACACATTCCACATCAATGAATCCTAACAGGTCATTTGACCCTCCATAATGACCTCCAACGGACAAAGAAAGACACACACTCCAACATCAATGAATCCTAACAGGCCAATCTGACCCTCCATTAAGGCATTCATAGCTGTGCAGCAGTGTGCATAAGTAAGACATCTCCTCCGGTTTGTCGACCAACTTCACATAAAGATGGTGACAGCCCTTTACTGTGGTCATGGTGACAGTCATGGTGACCTTTATTGTGGTCAGTGTGAGTGAGCACTGAAGTGGAAAGATGTGCAGAGAAAACCACACCGCTACAAGTCTGGATGGCATTCACAGAAAAACTTGGGTTGTGATTGTCTGTATGTTTTATCTTAAAAACGGATGTGAGATTTTGTTGTCAAGAATGTATTGAGGCGAAATTGAAGTTTGTGAGACAGGAGTCTTTTTTTTTTTCAACACCACCAACTACACAAGTTTGAATGCTATATGGAGAGTGATGTTGCATGAATAATGACAGGTAATTAGAAGTAGGTGAAATTCTACATGGAAAAACATCTTTTTTTTCTAACAAAGAAGATCTAAAGGAGGAAAAACAGTTGAAACCTCATGTTAACTGTTTTATACTTATCGTTACAAAGAGACAGGGGCAGACAGAGATACAGATATCGCGAAGTGGATGGCGATGTGTGTGTGTGTGTGTGTGGTGTGTGTGTGTGTGTGTGTGTGTGTGTGTGTGTGTGTGTGTGTGTGTGTGTGTGTGTGTGTGTGTGTGTGTGTATGAATTAATTTTCAATGGCTTATGCCCACACATGCACACACGCACACAAACATGCATGCACACACGCACACAGACACAAGCATACGCACACAAACTCACAGATTAACAGAGAGAGAGAGAGAGAGAGAGAGAGAGAGAGAGAGAGAGAGAGAGAGAGACAGACAGAGAGACAGACAGACAGACAGACAGAGACAGAGACAGAGTGTGTGAAATGACAAAGACAGAGAGACAGAACACACACACACACACACACACACACACACACACAGACACACACACACACACACACACACACACACACACACACACCCTTTATTCTCTGGGGACTGATTGCAGCCTCTCCTTTATTCTCTGGGGACTGATTGCAGGCCTCTCCTTTATTCTCTGGGGACTGATTGCAGGCCTCTCCTTTATTCTCTGGGGACTGATTGCAGGCTCTCCTTTTTTCTCTGGGGACTGATTGCAGGCCTCTCTCCTTTATTCTCTGGGGACTGATTGCAGGCCTCTCCTTTATTCTCTGGGGACTGATTGCAGCCTCAGGCCTCCTTTATTCTCTGGGGACTGATTGCAGGCCTCTCTTTATTCTCTGGGGACTGATTGCAGGCCTCCTTTATTCTCTGGGGGATTGCTGATCTCCTTTGCAGGCTGATTCTCCTTTATTCTCTGGGGACTGATTGCAGGCCTCTCCTTTATTCTCTGGGGGACTGCAGGCCTCTCCTTTATTCTCTGGGGACTGATTGCAGGCCTCTCCTTTATTCTCTGGGGACTGATTGCAGGCCTCTCCTTTATTCTCTGGGGACTGGGACTGATTGCTGGGGACTGATTGCAGCCTCCTTTATTCTCTGGGGACTGATTGCAGGCCTCTCCTTTATTCTCTGGGACTGATTGCAGGCCTCTCCTTTATTCTCTGGGACTGATGATGCAGGCCTCTCCTTTATTCTCTGGGGACTGATTGCAGGCCTCTCCTTTATTCTCTGGGGACTGATTGCAGGCCTCTCCTTTATTCTCTGGGGACTGATTGGGGACTTTATTCTCTGGGGACTGATCGCAGGCCTCTCCTTTATTCTCTGGGGACTGATTGCAGGCCTCTCCTTTATTCTCTGGGACTGATTGCAGGCCTCTCCTTTATTCTCTGGGGACTGATGCAGGCCTCTCCTTTATTCTCTGGGGACTGATTGCAGGCCTCTCCTTTATTTCTCTGGGGACTGATTGCAGGCCTCTCCTTTATTCTCTGGGGACTGATTGCAGGCCTCTCCTTTTTATTCTGGGGACTGATTGCAGCCTCTCCTTTATTCTCTGGGGACTGATTGCAGGCCCTCCTTTATTCTCTGGGGACTGATTGCAGGATTGCAGGCCCTCCTTTATCT
>JADBJO010000071.1:5000-10000 GCA_016801955.1 Conus betulinus
TGCTTCATGGTGACCTCATTTCGATGTCCTTTCCACGTCCTCTGGCCTTGGTTTGGTTCCGTCGGGGTCACCGGTATCGGCGAGTCCATGGGGGCTGTCGTTGGACGGATGTGGTGGCGCCCTCGGAGGGAGAGCTCACTCACGCCGGCTCCGCGACTAAGCAATTATTGTCGTCAGTAGGGGGCTTAGTAGGTGGTGTCCTGCGCATGTTAGATCAGAACAGGCGCCACTGAACACCACCGAAGTGACTCGGCAGCAGTGCAGTGTGCTCCTCCGGTGGGTTGCCTCTTGACGACTTGACATTGACTGCTCCCTGTGGATTGCCGGTGCCGGGGCTGCGGCGGGGCCGACCGGGCTGTGGCTGTGGACAGGGGTGTCGGAATGAGCGGCGTGGGTGCACTGCCATTTGTTATGAATATTCATTAAATGCAAACGCTTTTAATAGTGCATGCTGTCTGGTGGATTTAGGTTAAAAGCTAGAACGATGATCTTGATTGTTTTCCTGTTTATTGTTAACTAAAAATACGTGTAACAATTACACCATCAAACTGAAATTGAAATAAACATCAATGAATCAGACCGAGCGTTCCTGATGTTCGTGTTAGGATTGTAGAGATCACATATAACAATTACATCATCAAATTAAACTTGAAGTAAACATTAATGAATCAAACCGAACGTTTCTGATGTTCGTTGTAGGGTTGTAGATACAGAGGCCTCCCAGTTCGTAGTATGTTTGTACTGTTATATATATATATATATATATATATATATATATATATATATATATATATATATATATATATCCTACAATGGGAAAGTGACCTACTGTAATTCAAGATCCCACGAACACTCACGGGAATGAAAAATGGCTTCACCTCCAACACTGAAATCAGGAACGGGACTATCCACCTCAACAAGATACTACCCAGACGACCTGAGTAACAGTCAGCCTGCCATCTTCAAGAACTGTAAAGTCCTTGACAACATCAAGGCCAGACGGGGAGTGGTGTGGGATGGGTGGGTGGGGGCTTCCGGGATTTCTGAATACCGCCCCCCTCCCCGACTTTGCCACCCCCACTCCCTATCCCCCTCCGGCTGGCAAAAGTAGTGTTTTTTTTGCATGCCTCAAAACTGGGGAAGGACCCCTATAACTGGGAAAGGACAACTTTTGGACTCCCCCTTCCCTCCCCCCCGCACACACACACACACACACACACACACACACACACACACACACACACACACACACACACACGCACACACAATACACACACACACCACACACACACACACACACACACACCACACACACACACATACACACACACACACACACACACACACACACACATTCACACACACACACACACACACACACACACACACACACACACACACACACACACACATACACACAAATGCGCGCGCGCGCGCGCGCGCGCACACACCACACACACACACACACACACACACACACACACACACACACACACACACACACCACACACACACCTTCTACATCGTGGTGACTATCGATTTCGACAATGTCACTGTGCAGATGACCTTCTCTCATGGGCATGAGTGTGGCTGGAGAGACCGATTCTCGAGACACACACCCGTGGGCAGTAGGGGCATTTGAACGGGCTGATGTGGGAAGGGAGGGCACTGAGGCCTTGCGTTTTTCTCTTGCAGTAGTTATGTGGTTGCGGCGGTTGTCTTCAAATTCTTCCTGGGCCTTCCTGGTTAGACTTCGCCATACTGCTCTGTCTTGGACACAAACCTCTAGGTCTTTTGCAGACGTGTAGCTGTGCTTCAGATTGTCTTTTACACAGTCTTTGAAGCGCTTTCTGGGGCGGCCTCTGGGTCTCTGGCCCTGTCTCAGTTCTCCGTAGAGCAACTGCCGAGGCAGTCTGTGAGGCTCCATAAGGATGACATGTCCAGTCCATTATCATGGCTTCGATGCCGAGCAGACCGGCTCTGTCCAGGACTTCGAGGTTGGTCACTCGGTCTTGCCACTTGATGCCCATTATCGCTCGTAGTGATCTCGTGTGGAAGCGTTCAAGCTGTTTCGTGTGTTTCCGGTACAGCGTCCAGGACTCACAGCCTTAGAGGAGACTAGTGAGAACAACAGCTTTGTAGACCTTGATCTTTGTGTCGAGCTTGATGCTTTTTGTGGTCATCACACGAGTACGTAGGCGGCCAAGAGCTTGATTGGCTTTGCTGATCCTGGCAGAGATTTCTCTGTCAAGAGAGCCATCACTGGAATGACGCTCCCGAGGTACTTGAAGTGCTCAACAGTTTTCAGAGTAGTGCCTCCGATGGTGATGGTGGTTTTCAAGCGCAAGCCAAAAGCCTAGACGGAATGCAAGCCTGCGACTGAACTGGAGGTCGCTTCTGTCGTGTGCCATCAGTGCACAGCATCGTCAGCAGACGAGCAGATGACGTCAGCCACAAGTCCTCGCGACAGTTCGGGTCCCGGCGCTCAGCCGACGAAAGTCAAACACGAGAGCCGTCCCCTGCTACCTGATGCTTAGATTGCCTCTGTCAAGATCTCCGAGGCACGCATGGTTCAAACAGCACCGCACGTGAAGAAACCCAGGTTGTGACGCATGACCGGGAGCAACAGTGACACAGCCCTGCTTGACGCCATTCGACACAGACTCTTTCACACTGGGGCAGCAGCTGTCACCCCACAACATAATTCGACGAAGGCCAACCATGGCGTCGTGGAATAGGCGGATGGTTTTTGTGAATTTTCTCGGGCAGCCAAGCTTGGAGAGTATGGACCCACTGCGCCTCCTGTTTCAAGCGTGTCGAAGCTTTTGTTAAAGTCGATGAAGACAGCGTAGAGGTCCATCCGCTGCTTCAATGCACTTTTCCTTGGACCTGGCTACCACCAGAGAAGAACCATGTCGATGGTGCTGCGGCCGGTCTTGTAAGCCACGAATGCGACTCCGGCGTGACGGGTTCTGACACAGCGCTCGATCAGTGATCGGCGGTTAAGATGACTCTTACAAGGATTTTTCCCAGCGCACTGAGAGTGGGGGAGACGCCTCGGATTTTTACCACAGTCAGACTTGCTGCCTTTGTTTTTATACGGGAGACAACCAGTGGCACTTCGAAAGTATTGTGACATGGTTTCTTCCCCCCCAAACCGCTCGCAGAGTATGTCGTGGAGAGTGTCCAGGGCACACTGGCACGGCTGCCTTTACATCTCGGCTGGGATGACCGTCCATGCCTTGTGTATTACACGGCTGCTGCTCGGCGCTCACTGCCTTAGTGATTTCCTCGAGTGGCTGGGTAGAAGGTCAAGTCTTCCCAGGGGCGGCTTCTCTGGGATAGCGTAGTCAAGGCTGAAGGGGTCATGCTGGGGACGGTCTGTTGAGTAAGGTCCGTGGAGAAATGTTCCCTCCAGCGTTAGGTGATGCTTGTTTCAGCAGGTGTCTTGCCATCTGCAGGACAGGATGGTGCCGGATGGTCTCCAATGTGCTGGGTCTCTGTGGTCCGTAGACAGCCGTGAGCGAGGTTGAAGGAACTCTTTGGAGTTATTCAACTGTCCCACAGCTGGTTTTGCATTGTGCACAGTTCTCTCTGGGCTTGCTCTGTAGGTGTCTTTGAAGCGATCTTCTTGGGATTGGAGGATTGATCGTTCTTGCCAGTGAGTATAGGCAGTGTGTTTCCTCTTCTAAGAGCTTTGTTTGATTCTCTCAATTGTTTTTCATCAAACCAGTTGCCTGGTGGACATGCTCTTGAGACCAATAGTGGCCTTTGGCTGACTCTGTCACCGTCTGTTTGAACTGGTTCCATTGCTTTCTGTGGGTCTGCCAGTCAGCGGGCCTCTGAGCGGTTCGTATGAGTGTCTCGTTCTCAGAGTGAGGGGTTGGAATTTCTCTTTTACGAAAGGATTCTGCAGTGTTGAGATGTTGAAATTTGCTCGGGAGCAGCCTTGGGCTTCCTGCGTTGGGGACTCTGGCTATGTTGAAAATTGAAGAGACGCCCCTAACTAAACGGTGGTCTGCCACAGTTACACTCAGCTCCTCTACCATGGGCTACTTGTGGATCATCACGTCTAGTTGTATTCTGCCGTCGAACAAAGATGACATAGTCTATAGATGCCATGCTTGGACCTTGGATGCATCACGTGGTTTTGTGTTTGTGTGCAGTCTGAATGAGTGTTGTTTGTGTGATGGTGATTCCCATTCCTTCCTTTTTTTTTTTTTTTTTTGCTTGCCACTGACATTGTGCTTCAGTCGACGCTACGCCGTTGCTGTTCGCTGTCATTTGCCGACTCCCTGGGAACCCAGACGAACTCCCCCCCCCCCCCCGCCCCCCCCCCCCCCCCCCCCCCCCCCCCGCCCGCTCTGGTGATCTCGTCCCCACTCGTTGCGTTTGCAAGTCCCCATAGGACTACTTATTCGACTCTGTCGCTTGCATGGCGGGTGACTCACAGTCAGAGAGTCCACAGGTTTCGTAAAAGTTCTCTCCTTTTTCTTCATCACACGCTTGTGAGTGTTAGGGCGTAGGTACTGATGATGGGGCAGGCTGCTGGAGCTGATGCGACCGACGGGGAAGCGCAGTTTCATCAGTCGTTCGTTGATGCCACGGTGGGGATGACATCAGGGGTCTTGTGTAGCAGAGTGTTGCGGATGGGCAAATCAAAACTCCATAGCTGTCTGTCGTCATCTTCTGCTTTTTTCCCTTCCAGGTACGAAGTGTAGCCTCCCCTGGTGTCACAGATTGCTCCTCCCCAGACAAAGCGACGTCTCGCTGAACGCAGCGATGTCAGTCCTGTATCGCGCCAGCTGTTTGGCGACAAGAGTAGTTCTGTGAGGCCGCGTTGTGTTCTCTCTGCCAGAAACACACAGAACACAACACCCTTCTACATCACATTTCCTTGAAATGGCTTTGAACAGTGACGAGTAGTGGGTAAGTTGAAAACGGATCCGAAAAGCTTGAAAAGTAAAGAAAACACACACGCTGGGTGGACACAGTAACCC
>JADBJO010000071.1:17500-20000 GCA_016801955.1 Conus betulinus
GTCATTCCCTCTCATCTTTCCAGCCCACCCTCTGGCATGATTTTCTACGCTGCTCATTCTTGATTCCTGCTACACAGTCACACCCAAGAGGTGGTTCTCTCATTCTAAATTAGGACTGCCGGGAACACTCAGAATCTTTACAACAAAGGCCAGCCCCAAGCTGGGTCAGCTTCTTTGCTGCAGTTCACTCCCTTGCCCTTCTCTTTTCCACCACTGTAACTTTTGTAACAGAAACGACCCAGAGGCATATAACATGAACGTTGTTGCATGACACGTAACTTTGCGTAAAACCACGATTCCTTTCCTCTTCTTTTTCTTTTTGAAATGTGTAATATTTTACGGCTTCAAAGCCTCTCTATCCACCCAGTAGCAATGTGATATCTTGTACAGGTCAGCGAATGTTGAAGGGTGCGAAAGAAGACGGATGGGCTCCGCCTCCCACCGTGCCGTGCCCCCGGCGCCGTGAACCTCAGACAGCATACCGACTCTCTAGCCATTGGACTATGGGACTTAACCTTTTGTTTCTTTTTTTAAATGGAAAGGAATTGAATCGTTGAGTATTTGTTTAAACTGTATTTTTCGTATCTGGTACCATAGGGCATATGCCCTACCCGAAGAAAAAGTTATAGGACAGTTCAGAAATCTACAGGACAAAGCAGCAGGACGCTTAAAATTTTTCAACGATTCAAATGTTTTCATTTGCCAAAAGACACACACACACACACACACACACACACACACACACACACACACACACACACACACACACACACACACACACCACACACACAGAGAGAGAGAGAGAGAGAGAGAGAGAGAGAGAGAGAGAGAGAGAGAGAGAGAGAGAGAGAGAGAGAGAGAGATGTGTGTGTGTGTGCGCGCGCGTGCGCATGTGTGAGTGTCTGTGTGCGTGCGCGCGCGCACGCGTATGTGTGTGTGTCTGTCTGTCTGTGTGTGTCTGTCTGTCTGTGTGTGTCTGTCTGTCTGTGTGTGTCTGTGTCTGTGTTTACAGACACTTTACTTAAAACTGAAAAAAATCAAACCTCTTTTTTCAGAGTTGTATCTTGTAGATTAAGAATTATAACTGAAGCTTTAAAAGAACACGATGTTATGGCTTGATCAGTTAGCATGACTAGACAGTGAACAGTCGCAAGTTGTTCTGTGCGTCCTGGTGTGGGATCATATAAAAGACTTGACTGAGGCTTATTTGAGTTCTGCCTGTCCAGACTTGTCAAAATCTGAGCGTGCACAGCGCCCGCAACATGGTCGGTGTTTATTTCAGCGAAGTGACTGGGACAGACCGTCAGAACTATAAATCGCTAGGACCAGAGGCCTTTTCCAATGAAACCATCCTGGCGATTTTCAAGAGCAATCGTTCCAGCGTCCGATGTCCACGGCACTGATGAATCCCTGATGAACCAGTGCGAGCGTCAGGGTATCGAATCCTGGCATTACAGGAGCACCGTTTCACACCAGTGTCTTGGCCTTTGTTTCTTTCTGATTGAATGGTTAAGCTGACTGATAGAGTGAAATTGCTTCGAGCGTGCCCGCCAGCGGTTTCTGTCCCATGAAAACGGCGGGTTCACTTTCAGTGAACGCGAGCTCTAAGACGGATTATCCCCCTTATGGATATTCGAACTTCATCCATTAAGCTTCTCTCTATGTCCATTTGATCTTCGATGAAAACAAGAAAAATGTTCTGTTGGAAGACTGGATATCAAAAGATTTTTTTTTCCAATTGTGCACAGCCGTCAGTCGATGCAGAAAATGCTAGAAGTCCCTAAAGAAGAATTGTTTCGATTCAAACCAGCTCAGACATTTACTCTCTGGCACTCACAGATTGAAACGTCTTAATCGATAAATCACAAGATCGGTATTCTCGTCTGAGGACGATCGCTGCTATTGAATGGGCGGGGACGGACGTATTATTTCCTTGAAAAGTTGCATTGGTTTTCGTTTGGAAATGCTTCAACATGAAACGTGAAAGTGTGTCTCAGCGTATGTCGCGTGATTTTCTATAAGCCTGTGCTTTGTAACAAAGAAGAAAACATACATCCGCAAACTGCCTTCAAAGGGGTCCTCAAACGGAAAACTATGGTTAATGCGCCGCCTTCCCCCTCCCCTCTCTCTCGCGCGCACACACACACACGCACGCTCGCACGCACACACGCACATATGCGCGCACGCACGCACGCGCGCGCGCACGCGCACACTCTCTCTCACACACACACACATGCGCGCGCGCGCGCACACACACACACACACGTAAGTTGGCACACTAACGTCAGTTTATAACTGGTATCGATTTCACCGGTCACCTGCCCGCTAGAGGCTATGTGCTGTCTTCATGATAGAGCCTAGGAACTGGTTCACAGCAGTTGGTGACAGTCTACCTAGAAGTCCAGCACACACACAGTCCAGCACACACACACACACACACACACATGCACACAACACACACACGCACGCACACACACACACACACGCACACACACACACA
>JADBJO010000071.1:37500-42500 GCA_016801955.1 Conus betulinus
AAGTTATCACACCATTGGCGGGCGCTCCCCGTCAGTTTACACTTTTGCATTTTTACATTTCTGTTGTTCCTTCCACACACACATATACAGTCAAATATGCACCACCCAGCAAACCACACACACACACACACACACACACACACACACACACACACACACACGTATATGTATATGTATATATATATTTCATATACATACATATACAGATCTGACCACTCAGACTGTTCCATTTCTTTTTATCTCCCTTGCATCCTGCTTCGGCTTCCCTCCGCTCGCCTGAAAACTTCAGGCCAACGATCTTTCTCTTACCAGGCACCAGCTCTATGGAATAGTCTCCCTTCTTCTCTGCGTAACATGGACTCGTTAGAGACTTTTAAAACCTCCTTAAGAACACATCTTTTCCCAGGGACTGATTAATGATATCCACTTACCATTGTGCCCGTGTTTGCTGATGTTGAACGCGCTCGTCTGTCTGTCTGTGTGATTTTTTTTTTCCCCGGCTGTGTGTGTGTGTATGTGTGTGTGTGTGGGGGGGGGGGGGGGGGGGGGGGGGGGGGGGGGGGGGGGGGGGGGGGGGGGGGGGGGTGCGCGCACGCGCGCGCGCGCGCGCGCGCGCGTGTGTGTGTGTGTGTGTTTGTGCGCGCGCGCTTTGAATTAGAATTATAATTTTATCATGTTTTTCTGTAATTTGCGCTTTGGGGCTCTCGCGCGGTAAAGCGCTTTATAAATATCCTTTTACATTACATTACATTACAGTACACACACACACACACACACACACACACACACACACACACACACACACACACACACACATTAAACAGCATACAAGGCAAATCTTACCTCTACATACACTCACTGCATTACTGATACTTCACTGCATCCACCACAAACACACCACACACACTCCCACCCATCATACACAGCCAACCGCCGGTATATCTACACTGCACAAAATAAATTTTGATACTACAACATTGTTAAAACCAACCACTAAAACGATATGATACTGTCTAGAACTATCTCATTTGCACACACACACACACACACACACACACACACACACACACACACACACATACCCTGCTATCATGATGAATGTTATACATCAAGATTTTTCTGACTCAAGACTAAGATATACATAATCTAACTAATCCTACACATAAAGCCCCTTCATCATTATTGTTATAGTAGTAGCTGCTGCAACCTCTGTATCCGTTACAACTTCGGTCACACATAACCTGGAGAGGAGGGATGCAAGTCTCTCAATGCCAGCAGAGTTTAAAGAAATTGAGTGGGAGGGGGGAGAGCAAAACAAAATGGAGGGGTGGAGGGGGAAGAAAGAAAGGAGAGAGAGAGAGAGAGAGAGAGAGAGAGAGAGAGAGAGAGAGAGAGAGAGAGAGTAAGGAAAGGGGAGGCAGGAAGAGCAAGGAGGAACCTGTACTAATGGTTACTCGTCATAGACTATGTTCTTCTGCTCTTCCAATATCACACACACACACACACACACACACACACACACCATTGGTCAGTTGTTAGTTCACACACACACACACACACACACACACACACACACACACACACACACACACACACACACATGCGTGTGCACATATTTGCACGCGTGCACATGCACATGTATGCGCCTACACCACCAACCAATTCCATCCCCACCTAAACTATTGTGCCGTTTGTCCAGGGCGCTCATAACATGACATTGCTATATGGAGATCACCATTTCCTTTGTCAGACCCTATTACAACAACTAAGAGCACCACAGTTACCATCTCCTTCCGTGCCAGTGGCCGTTGTACATAACACAAATAGTCTCACAAATAATACAATAATCACTGAATAATTAATGCTTACTTACCCCTGTGCACAGGTCAGCTGTCTGTCCTTTCTCAAAACATTACACTGACGTGGTGATGACATCACTGTCATGATGCAATTTTTTTCTTTTAACATCAATCCAATGACGTCACTTTTGGTCAAAAGTATAATAGGCAATGGTTCTATTTTATCTTTCATTTTCATATTCTAACATAACAGACCTGTCCCTCGTGATGCCCCTCATCTGGAAAAATCTTCTGGTCAGTATATCAGGGGAAGTCGGGTGTCCCCAGACCCCTCCCTAAAAAATCTCCTGTCTATCTAATACTTGTTTTTACGCTGAGCATCCCCCCTCCCCCGTTGCTAAACCCCAATAATGACGCAGAAACCTACCTTCTATTTTTGGTAAGTTCGGAAAATTAAAATAAACTCCAAATACAGCTCCAGTTGTAACGACTATCTCACCTCTTCAATTCCGCAATTGATAGCATATCAACTCACGTGACATTGTTACGTAGCCTTCTACCTCACTTTAAATTTCCACATGCCCCTTTCGCTCTTTACTTAGCATGATAAAGGATAATTTGGTAAATAAGATAGGAGTGGAAAGAATTGGGAGTGGGAGGTGAAGTGGTGGAAGGGGAGATGAGGGGGGGAATGGTTGTAGTGTAGATAAATCTTGATGGAAGGAGAAGGGGGGAAACAGAGAAGCATTCAGAAGAATGGAGGAGGAGGGGGGGGGGGGGGGGGGGGGGGGGGCGGGGTTATATGAAGAGTGGTGTAGGGAAAGGTGATGCGGAAAGGGAGGGGGGGGGGGGGGGTTCTGTCGAATTTTTGTGGCCTAGCTGTTTTGATGCTGGACTTTTCGTTAGATACATGCATTTAAATCTTTTCTGCGATTGTGCAAAAAGATAGCTTGGGTCACAAAATTTTACCCTCGAGCTCCGTCGAGAACTGCCATCATTAAAGGGACCTCCATCTCCTGTACTCAAACCCCAAAACAAATCTGTGTTTCCCTCTAAGTGTATCATTGCGTCTGAGTGGAGATTCAAAACCTCGGAAGAAATCTACAAACTCACTGTACCAAGACGCTTTGTAGAGCATGGACCCAAAGAGTGCCCTGGCTTCTTTAGATGTACAAGCAAATGTGACACCTTTAAGCATGCTGAGGACACATATGAACTGGTGTCTCCATGGGATGGGCGGTCGTGGGAAAATACTACAACATCTCACTTGTACGTCTGCCAATGTGATATATGTCATCAGGTGCAGTCTGCACCCACAGCAATGGTATGTAGGCTCAACCACAAACCCTAAATTACGTTGGGCCAACCATAAAAGTGATGTCAACAGAGGCAAGACCAACAAACGCATGGTTGCCCACCATGTGAACACGACACCTCACCCAGACAACCGTGAGGTCCCATTTGTGTCCATCTGTCCAATCGAGTCAGTGAGTGGGGGAGATGCGAGCCTCCTTCGCAGAGAGCTATATTGGCAGGCCAATTTGGGTTCTCTGTTTACAGGTCTCAATCGCAGAAAAGATTTAAATGCATGTGTCCAACGAAGAGCCATTTATCTTTACAACAATGCAGCATGAAAGGAGGTCAGAACAGGTGAAATATATGTGTACCGTTTGATCACTGTGGAACGGCCTTTTATCGTCGGAACATAGCAGCGTTAAGGGAGATTAGAACGGGTAAAATTTGTGTATGGTTTGATCACTGTAGTTCAACCTTTCATTGTTCCAACATGGCAGCATTAAGGGAGTACGAACAGGTAAAATTTGTATATGTTTTGATCACTGTAGAACAGCCTTTTATCGTTGCAACATGGCAATATTAAGGGAGGTAAGAGCAGGTAACATTTGTGTATGGTTTGATCATTGTAGAATATGTTTTCATCCTTACAACATAGCAGCATTAAGGGAGGTAAGAACAGGTAAATTTTGTGTATGGTTTGATGATTATAGAACCGCCTTTTATTCTGACAACATAGCAGCATCAAGGGAGGTAAGAACAGGTGAAATTTGTGTATGGTTTGATAAAGCCTTTCATACTTACAACATGGCAACATTGATGCAGTTAAGAACAGGTAACTATTGTTTATGGTTTTGGGCATCGTAAAAAACACCTTTGTAATCCCTACAACATGGCAGCATTGAGGGAGACGAGACCAGGTTGAATTTGTGTATGGTTTGATTATTGCAGAACAGCCTTTTCTCCTTGCAATATTATGACAGCATTAGGGGAGGTAAGAACATGTAAAATGTAAGCATGGTGTGATCATCTGCACTCCCTCATTAAACAACCTTGTCTGTAAAGCCGCTTCTCCACGTGTAAAGGAGGGTTCTGTATTGTCATTTTACAGGATTTGCTTTGTTTCTACCCTGATCGTGATTCAGTTCTTCAGTAGCTTTAACGATGAATACCTACAGAGGTTTCAGTGGCTCCGTGACTCTCTTTGTTGCATGCCACAGGGGTGGGTTCTAACAGTTTAGCTATTCTCATTATTTATTGTAAGCGATTCTAATTAATCGGTTTATTGTTAGTTTTTTTTTTTTTTTTTTTTTTTTTTTTTTTAAAGGTCGACATCGTGGTACTCACCCCCCTGGTAGTTAGTAGGCAGACCTGGAGGAACCCATTGTCTCCTGTGAAACACAGTGACCATTGGTCAGTTGCTAGATCACTGTCCGGACCTTTGACCTAGAGATCTCTTGGGATCACCCGAAGATAAACACAGAGAGGGGAAAGGGGGAAGAAGAAAGGAGGGGAGGGGAAGTCAGTGCGATGTCCTCATTCTGTCGTTCAGGTCCAAAATCAAACGGAAAAAAGAATGGGGGGGAAATTCATTACAAATGGAGATCCCAAAAGATCAAGTGAAATAAAGCAAAAAGAAAAGCCACGCGCGCGCACGCATGCATGCATGCACACGCACACACACACACGCACACGCAAGCACGATGCGCGTAATCAAAATTCAAACAGCAAAAAGAACAACGAAAAGTGGACAGAAAAAGAAAAAGAAAAAAGAAAGAAAAGAAAAGAAAACAAACAAACAAACTCTCTCTCTCTCTGTGTGTGTGTGTGTGTGTGTGTGTGTGTGTGTGTGTGTCATGACAGTGTGTGTTGATCTGGCCTCAACAGGAGCTGAACGCTGTGTCAGTG
>JADBJO010000071.1:47500-50000 GCA_016801955.1 Conus betulinus
GGGGACTGTCTTGTAGGGGCCGGAATAGCTCAGGTGGTAGAGCGCCGAACTCGTAATCTTGGTGATCCAGGGGTTACAGGTTCAAATCTCTGCCGAGCCGTTTCGGCTGGGGGATTTTTCACTCACAGTTAATATAGAGTTCTGACTCCATTTCCCATACAGTCCTTCGAATGAGACTATATAAACCGAGGTTCCGTGTGAACGCACGCATTACATCTTGCACACACGTAAAATCCCATCACCAACTTTCGAAAGAGAAAGGTCAGTCTGGCCGTTGGTATGGATGACACGTTACACATAGTATGCACCTTCCCCGAAGCTGGAGTATGGCTGCCTTGATGGCGGGATAAAAAAAAAAAAACACAAAAAAAACGGCAATACCCACAAAACTCCACTCCCTTTGTTGGGTAGATGGGATTAGTCCTTGTCTTTCTATACAGGGGGTGTCCGCAGGAATAGGCCTATCAGCCTGCGTACGCAGAAGAAGAAGTCCTAGCACCTTGCGTTCTTTGGGCGGCCTCCCTGTTTCTTGGAGTAGGGATGCCGTGTTGGGGACTGTCTTGTAGGGGCCGGAATAGCCAGTTGGTAGAGCGCCGAACTCGTAATCTTGGTGATCCTGGGGTTGCAGGTTCGAATCTCCGCCGGGCCGTTTCGGTGCAGGGGGATTTTTCACTCAGAGTTGACATTTCCCATGCAGTCCTTCGAATGAGACTGTAAACCGAGGTTCCGTGTGTGATCGCGCGCATTACGTCTTGCACACACGTAAAATTCCATTACCAACTTTCGGAAGAGAAGGCCAGTTTTGGCTGTTGGTATGGATTACACGTTACACATAGCATGCACCTTGCATAAGAAATGGAAAGAATGAATAAAGTGAGGAAATTGATTGAACAATATTGAGTGATATGGACTGGATGGCACGGGAAACGACTGAATGAAGCGCAAGCTGGCAGCTCTTCAGACAGCACTACCCAGGTAGGCAGCTCGTTGTGTAAACGAGTATGGGTTGTAAAGTGCTTAGAGTTTGGTCTCTAGCCGAGAACAGGCGCTATATAAGTATTCATAATAATAACAATAATAATTGTAGTGCTGCTGTATGGTTTACGCAGAACATGACCAACCCAGCGTCATCTCTTATCATCATTCCTTCCTGTGCGGATCATTGATCTGTTCTTTCCCACAGCTGAGTGATTGAATGGTTTCTGGCAGTGGCTGATCAGGAGCCACCTGAGATGGGTATCAATGAAGGTCTGTATCGTTCTGGTGGAGGATCTGCTTGTCCTGAAGGTTTGCGTTTCGTACATCAAAACGTGTTCGACGCGCTGTACAAAAAACCCGGGATTTCCGTTCAGCGATTTAAGACTTTAGAGCTCCGTACGTTCTTTAATTGATGACGTTCGGTTCTTGTGGAACAGACTCGTTTTGCCATTGAAGAACCGGTATTCCAGCAGTTGGTTGTCCATTGGAAACTTCAGCAACGCACACAAGGAAAGTGTTATTACAGTTATAAGAACCAATCAACGGCGGGCACCAAACAAACAAGCAAAACACATCAGGTACTTTGTACGTAAATGAACACGTAAGTATAGATGAGAACTCAGACCTGAACATACTTCTTAAATCTTTGTGTCATTTATATATACATATTGGACACATTCATTCACACATCCACTTGAAATTAAAAAAAAAAAAAAAATCCAAACTTATCCCAGTTCTTGGTATTGCGTCTCATTTGTGCTCTTAGAACTTCGACCCTCTTCTAACTTAATCAAATTCTTTCATCTCTGTCATGAATTCATTTATCCATCAGCTTTAAATCATGTGCAGTGTGGTCTCGAAACTTAGCGGATGTGGTGTAGCGTATATGGACCGACCTGCACGCAGCGACACCTCCTTGATGACACTGAAACTGAAACCTTCGAACTTCAGTCGGTCTTTTAACAGATCAGCTATAAACTTTCCACTTCCTCTTTTGCAGTGGTTTTGCTCCTGAATACCTGGCTGAAAAATAAATATCATCGTCCCGTTAGCTCCACTCTCCCTCTGAAACTAGTCTCCTGTATCTGTGGCCATTGAAATCAAAGGTCGGAGGTGAAAGATCTTTTCCTTTCATATCCCCCAGGTACAGGAAACAAAAATCTCTGTTTCCCTCAAACTCAGATTCTCTCACAAAATGAACATCAATATTCGCAAAATTGTCGTCCTCATCCGAGTCGGCTATCAACCAGTGAAATGTGTCACAGCCTTCACGAAAACAAACAAACAAACAAAAAATTTAGACATCAAGAGGAAGCAGCCGGACATTTCAGTTCTGGGCATCTTTCTTTTTGATGTTCCGTGATGGCTGTCCATGACAAATGAATGAACAAAATGGCATACATTCTGGATCCCATATTTCTCTTGAATTTGAGACGCATAATGCGTAAAGCGCTTCTTGCTCCGTTGCAAATTAAAAAAAAGAAACAAGATTCAAGAAACGGATGCCGGTTTGAAATGGACT
>JADBJO010000071.1:60000-62500 GCA_016801955.1 Conus betulinus
CCTCCATGTCTGACATGTTCAATATGGAAAATCTCCTGTCATCTCCTACATGTATAATACGTTCTGCATGTTTGACATGCTCACCCCCGCCCCCGCCCCCAACACGTTTGTTGAATTGTTTACTATAGAAAATCCCCAGTAATGGCCTTTATGTTTGACACGTTCACTGTGGAAAATCCCCTGTCACAACTTGTATGTTTAACATGTTCATCATGGAAAATCCCCTGTCACTTTTTATTTTTATTATGGAAAATCCCCTGTTGTGGCCTGGCTGTACCATGGAAAATCCATAGCTACGTCCAAAATGTTTGACATATTCATCATGGAATGTCCCTAGGCATGTCCTGAATGTTTGGCATGTTAAGTTTTGAAAATCTTCAGTCAGAGTTTCAGCACTTTTACAGGCTCAAAGTAAATAAATTCTCAGCCAGGTTCCTCATGTTTGACATATTCCCAGTAGAAAACTCACTGTTATGTCCCTATGTTTCACATGTTCATAAATATCTTAGTCAGTTTTGTTACTTTTTACGTGTTAAATTGTTCTTAAAAATCGTCAGGCCCATCACGGTCACAGTGAATAACGATCACAGTGGACAATCGTCAATATGATCCAATACGTTAAACATATTCACAATGGGCAATCTTTGGTGAGGTTCGTCATGTTTGACACGATCACGATGAAAAATTATCGCTCAGGCCCATCATGTTTGATGTGTTCAGAATTAAAACAACAACAACAACAACAACAACAACAACAACAACAACAACAACAACCTACACTTAGGGTCCCTCATCAAAAAAAAGGGTCATTCCGGTCCATCATGTTTGACATGTTCGTGATGAAAAATACGTGGTCAGAGTCTATGTGACATATTTAAAATGGAACGATCCAGTCTGGACCAACAATGTTTTACATGTTTGACGTGAAAAACCCACAGTCAGGTCCACCATGTTTCACATGTTGATAATGGAAAATTATCAGTCAGATCAATCATGTTTCACATGGTCACAGTGGCAAGTCCTCAGTCAGGTCTACCATGTTTTACATGTTTATGGTGGAAAATACTCAGTCAGGTCTACCATGTTTTACATGTTTATGGTGGAAAATACTCAGTCAGGTCTACCATGTTTTACATGTTTATGGTGTGGGAAAATCCTCAGTCAAGTCTGTCATGTTTAACATGTTCATAGTGGAAAATCCTCAGTCAAGTCTGTCATGTTTAACATGTTCATAATGGAAAATACTCAGTCAAGTCCACCATGTTTTACATGTTCATAGTGGAAAATCCTGTCAGGTCTGTCATGTTTAACATGTTCATAGTGGAAAATCCTCAGTCAGGTCTGTCATGTTTAACATGTTCATAGTGGAAAATCCTCAGTCAGGTCTGTCATGTTTAACATGTTCATAGTGGAAAATCCTCAGTCAGGTCTGTCATGTTTAACATGTTCATAGTGGAAAATACTCAGTCTAGTCTACCTTGTTTTACATGTTTACAGTGGAAAATACTCAGTCTAGTCTACCTTGTTTTACATGTTTACAGTGGAAAATACTCAGTCAGGTCTACCAGGTTTAACATGTTCATAATGGAAAATACTCAGTCAGGTCTACAGGTCTACCATGTTTTACATGTTCATAGGGGAAAATACACAGTCAAGTCCACCATGTTTTACATGTTCATACACGAAGATACTCAGTCACGTCCACCATGTTTACATGTTCACAGTGGAAAATACTCAGTCACG
This sequence comes from Conus betulinus, assembly GCA_016801955.1. NCBI lineage: Eukaryota > Metazoa > Mollusca > Gastropoda > Neogastropoda > Conidae > Conus > Conus betulinus. The sequence continues at coordinate 61,744 of JADBJO010000071.1, forward strand.
TCCGCCATGTTTTACATGTTCGTAGTGGAAAGTACTCAGTCTAGTCTACCATATTTTACATGTTTACAGTGGAAAATACTCAGTCAGGTCTACCACGTTTTACATGTTCACAGTGGAAGATTCTCGGTTAGGTCCACCGTGTTTTACATGTTCACAGTGGAAAATACTCAGTCGGGTCTATTATGTTTTACATGTTCACGGTTAAAAATACTCAGTCAGGTCTACCAGGTTTTATATGTTCATAGTGGGAAATACTCAGTCAGGCCTACCATGTTTTACATGTTCACTGTGGAAAACCTACCACGAGTGTCCATCATGTTTGACATGTTCATTTTGCAGAGTCTGTAGTCAAGTACCTCATGGCTGACATGTTCGCGGTGGAAAACCCTACCGTCAGCGTCTATCATGTTCGACATGTTCATAGTGCAGGCTCCTCAGACTTCCGTCAGTCACAGTCCGTCATGTTTGACATGTTCACAGTGCAGACTTCCGTCAGTCACAGTCAGTCCGTCATGTTTGACATGTTCACAGTGCAGGCTCTTCAGCCACAGTCCGTCATGTTTGACATGTTCACAGTGCAGACAGACTCCTCAGTCACAGTCCATCATGTTTGACATGTTCACAGTGCAGACTCCTCAGTCACAGTCCGTCATGTTTGACATGTTCACAGTGCAGACTTTTCAGTCACAGTCCGTCATGTTTGACATGTTCACAGTGCAGATTCTCAGTCACAGTCCGTCATGTTTGACATGTTCAC
>JADBJO010000071.1:67500-72500 GCA_016801955.1 Conus betulinus
AAAAGGGAAACTAACATGACGTTTGGTGTGTGCATTTACTGAAGCAAAGCCGACACCTTCACCACCCTCTTTTTTAGTCCCCACCCCATAATCTTCACCGCGGGTTCCCCTCCTGTCCCCTCCCCTCCCCTACACTCCCCTCCCCTCCTGACTTCTCTTCTACCACTTCTAGTTTCCACAAAAAAATGAAAGGTGCAGGAATGTAAATATTGTGGAAAAAAAAGAAACCCAGAAATGTTTAGGCTGTGTGTGTGTGTGTGTGTGTGTGTGTGTGTGTGTGTGTGTGTGCTTGCGTGCATGCGTGTGTAAATGCGCAGGTGCGCGCGTGCGTACGTTTCTAAGCCCAAACGAACGTTGTTATCAGGGAAACCAGCTTCCAAATAACCAGGAAAAAGAAGAAGTTCACAGGCCTCGTGCTTTCGACACTCTAGCGCTGGCAAACATGTTCTCTCTCCGCCGTGTTCTTTGTTCGTCAAAGATCAAAGAAATTTTAAATCGAAAGCACCTTTAAATGTTCAACGAATACCAAACAAACACGTCACTTGGCATATGTTAATATAACGTGGCCTTAATGATTGACTGGAAAAGAAGAGGAACGAAAGTTGTTCTGTGAGGTTTTCAAGTTGGAAAGGGGGGTGTGGAGGGTTGGGGGCTCTGAATTCCAGAATCGCCCAATACTTTCTCTCCAGGATGATTCATGCTATTCTTATTTGCCAATCAAAAGTTAGTAGAAATGCCATTCGACTGAATTTAAACCTACAAATGTATTTTTTTTTTCTGTCCCACATCTGTCTGTTAGATTCGGGGTTTTTTCTATCCATAAACCAGTCCTTCCCGCTGACTAGAAAGGAGTGTGACAACGTAACCCAAGACCAGTTCCTCGACATTGTCAGCCAGGCTTTCCACCTCTCCGGACCTCGCCAACAGCGCATGCGTCAACGGAAGGCAGCCATGTTGGAAGCCTTTTACGGACTGCCTTGGAGTCTGTTGAAACGTTTGGAGTCGTATGTGAAGAAGGACTGCCAACTATTTGATTATGAATGTTCTGTGGAAGCACGGTTCAATCCCGAATACGTACCTGAGCCATGTTTCATTTTGGCCGCTTGATGAAACATGTGGTCAGTTTCGAATTGTGAGTTTTAGACAGAGGTTTTTGTTGATGTCTGTTTCCACACTTCAATGCCAAGTAGGCATATTAGCATGCCTTTATTGGTATTATAAAGTACATGTTGCAGGGAGCTATCTGACCAACCAAAAATTTGGTTGAGTATACTGGGTTTCACTTTGAGAGTTCGATCAAGTATGCATCATTTTTTTTTTTTTTTATGGTAAGCTTAGATAGAGCTTACAACTTAATCGTTGAGTTTCTGAGAGAGTCGCAGGTGTCGGCAGTACTTGGACCTGACTGACGGTTGGATACATTATGAAAGGAATCGAAGATCGCGTTCCTGCTACGCGATCTCATTAAAGCATTGAACTCCAGAGCATCATCTTCATAATGGTCATTCTTATCGATGACAATTTAAAAGCCGTTTCATCCTTCGTCGTTTTAATGTCATTTACATTCACATACATACAGTTAAGTGTGAGAGAGAGAGAGAGAGAGAGAGAGAGAGAGAGAGAGAGGAGAGAGAGAGAGAGAGAGAGAGAGAGAGAGAGAGAGAGAATGACAATGATTCGTTATTTCACGACGGTAAAAAAGCATCGGCTTAGCCATTTTTCATACTTGCCGTTACTATTCTCCGCAGCAAGTTCCATATGACACAACGTATGCATCAAAACATGATTGTACAAGCAAACAATAACAAACCGAATAAGCAAACAATTACACCACCACCAAGAAGCAAACACACACAGGAAAAGCAATACAAGCACAAAAACAATTAACTGGAAAATAATGTGTGTAGATTTAGCAAATCTTCTATTGAACGAGAGAGAGAGAGAGAGAGAGAGAGAGAGAGAGAGAGAGAGAGAGAGAGAGAGAGAGAGAGAGAGAGAGAGAGAGAGAGAGAGAGATTCCTCCTATAATTCATCTAGTCAATGAAATATTCGATGTTGCTATTTTCAGATTAGGTATACATGGTACATAAAGTTATCTCTACAATTACTCTCTCGAAATCCGCGTGTTTAACTTTTCCAGTACGCGTTTTTATTTCAGGTTTATACACAGCAAGTATCGTGCTTGATTTGTAGAAATGATAATAATAATACTAATAATAATGGTACTACTACTACTAACAATAATAATGATAATAGTAATAATGACAATAATAACAATAACAAGAAGAATAATAAGAAGAAGAGTAATGATGATAGTGATGATGATAAATAACGATAATTGTTAATACTTGTTTTGTTTTTTTTGTTTTTTTTTACTTATTATCAAAAGTAGTAGTAGCAACAGTAGTAGTAGAAGTATAATAGTAGTAGTAGAATTTAATGATAATTGTCGCTATTTTCGTCATCATCATCACATCTATTCTCTTTCTTCTTCTTCTTCTTCTTCTTCTTCTTCTTCTTCTTCTTCTTCTTCTTCTTCTTCTTCTTTCTTCTTATTATTATTATTATTATCAGCAGCAGCAGCAGCATCATTATCACTATATGAAATAGTATTCATATCAGTATGTATGGTTTCTGAAAACTTTTTGGTGTTATCCTGCACGCAGGCGAAACACTCTGTAGTAGGGTAATGGCTGTTATAGGTTTTGTTTTGTTGTTGTTGTTTTGTTTTTGTTTTTTTTGTTTTGTGGGGGGGGGGGGGGGGGTTTTGGGGGGGGGGGGGGGGGGGGGGGGGGGGGGGGGGGGGGGGGGGGGGGGGGGGGGGGGGGGGGTGGGGGGGGGGGGGGGTGGGGGGGGGGGGGGTGCCTGGGGGGGGGGGGGGGGGGGGGGGGGGGGGGGGGGGGGGGGGTACCTTCATCATTGCCTTTCTTTTGGTCAACTCAAATAAAGAAAACTTAACAGGTTCAGTTAGTGTGTGTGTATGTGTGTGTGTGTGTGTGGGTGTGTGTGTGTGTGTGCGCGCGCGCGCGCGCGCGCGCGCGCGCGTGCGTGCGTGCGTGCGTGCGTGTGTGTGTGTGTGTGTGTGTGTGTGTGTGTGTGTGTGTGTTTCGCTTGTCTGCGAAATCATAAAACAAAGACAGTCGTTAATTTCACTTGTTTACAAGATTTCCAGAGGTAGTAAACGTTGTGTTCGAGCAAGTCTTTCATCACAACGCCATGCAGTACGTACCAGACCAGTAAGGGCAACAAATGAGCTTACATTTATATAGCGTGCTCTCCTGCAGTACAATTTACGGTTGACTGACTTCAGATTTTTTCAGGAACATATTACAATCTATGTCTCCTCTTGAAAATCAATGTTTTCTTTGTTGTACGAAATACACGAATGTGAACACGATGATAAAACACTGAAAGTAAGTAAAAATTATTAAAAAAAAAAAAAAAAGAAAGGAAAAAAAGAAAGAGAGAAATCAATCAAACGAGACAAAGAGACTTTAATCCTGTAGACTTAACCAGCGCTCTGAAGTATCACAGAACAGGAGTTGTAATTATTCATAGCCGCAATAAAGTAATCAGACTAGGCTGAAACCATGCTTTCCTCCAAAATGCGATTGTTCAAACATGAGAGTGCTCGCCCCTCTGTGGGAGCTGCATGGTTCAGAAATACGCATCCGGCTCCGGAGTAAGAAGTTTGTTCCTAGTAGGCTGTCCACACACACACACACAAAGCTTGAAATGGTTATGTCTCTGTTTATCTGTTTATAACATAATCCCCTCAACGTTGTCAAACATTGCAAGGTGTAGGATTGACTACTTGCGCTTGTTTTCTCTCTACTATCGTTTGATTAGTGAAAATAGACATTGATTCACAGGACACTATTTCTTTTACAGCAATGTATTGTGTGTAGTGTATGAACTGAACGTCGTAAGTTCAACGTTTAAAGAGAAACTTTCGGATAAGACATAGAAACTCAGTTTTAAGTCTCGGTTTCATCAAGGAGGCGTCACTGTGTGCGGACTAGTCCATATACGCTATACCTCATCTGCTAGGTGTTGAGACCACACAGGATTTAAAGCAAAGGACACTGTAGAAAGTTAAGCTATACTGGTTTCACGGTTATGCAGAACATATATAACATGGGGAAACTGATTTCGTCATAGTTGGTTTCAGATGCATGCATCTGTGATCTTTTTATGCTAGTTCTGTCAGATTTCTGCATCTCAGCTGAAGACATCAGTCATGGAAATATATGAATGAATTTAGAATCAAACTTGTGTTTCGATTATAATAACTGATATGAATTGGCGTAATGGTTTATTTCTATTGCTTTCGTTTGTTTGTTTGTTTTTGTAATATATCACAGGTAGAATGTATCTACTTCTTTTTTTTTTTTTTTTTTTTAAAGTAAATCGGTTTGATTGGTTAATGAAGAAATATTATCAGTTACCAAGTTTTGTCTTCACTGTTTAAATATTTGATGGGGGGTTGTCATTTGTTCGTATGCTTTGTTGTGTTGTCTAACTGTTTGTTTTGTAGCTTTACTCTACAAAGGTAATATGTAGAGCGATAAAAGTCTCCTAGGATTACGTTATGTGGGTGCAAAGTGTCGGCAGCCACCTGTCTGAGTTCACTCATTTTGTTATATGAGGGGAGAGAAAAAAATAGAGTAGGGGTGTTTCTAGTGCGTCGACCACACTGAAATTATGCGTCGGTTTGGCCTAAAACTGTGTTTTTGCTGGAGGTCGTCCCAAATCGGCGGGGTAGATTTCTCAGCCTGCGACAAGTCTCAGCAGTGTAAAGCAGCATGTACGGTTCATTTCAGCGGCTAGCGATGGTGAATTAACATTGTGATGCAGGGCACTGGTCGACCAATTCAAGGGAAAATATCAACAAAAGCTCGTGATCGCTCATTTTTGCCAGACCCCTTCTCTTTACGCCTAATTTTTCCACTGCGAAAAACGTGGCCGAACCGCCCGCAGCGACAACCATTTTCTTTTTT
>JADBJO010000071.1:77500-82500 GCA_016801955.1 Conus betulinus
TGACTGGCTAGTTACAGAGCTCGTGTGAGTGAGCTCTTGCCCCGGAGGCTAAGTTCTTTTTACTACGTCATTTCCAGCTGGACGCCCGAACACAGTATTCCGAAGGCGTACGGACTTTACCGAAGTCTCATAGGAGGCTACCGACTGACTTCTCGATGCGATCACGCGTGGACGGCGAGTGGAGATTCTCCTTCCTCAAGTTTGCACAAGTTTCACAATAACTAATTCTTCTGCGTCACCGGTGAAGTATTCTGTGATGAAAGAGAGTACTCCTTCAGTCTGAGGGATATTTGCTGCAATATTTGACTCAAAAGGTCTCACTTTGTCGGTCCTCAATAAAATTGGGTAAACACTTACCCTTAGACAGAACGTCTCACCTTTTATTTAGTTAGCTGTGGCTATTCTTTCACCTTCTTTTCCATCCTTAACGCGTTCATTCAGTTTAACAAGTGTGATCTATCCATAGAAAAGAACAGAATAAACGTGCGACTATCGTACTCATCTGTACGAGCTCACCACTCTGCCTTCAAAGTATCCGCGCACAACGCAGACGAAGTTTTTTGGATAGGGATCGGCCGACTTCGTGTCCATTCGAACGGGCTCGGCAATTGTCGGAATAGCTCGTTTTCGTGGCTTCAGCAGGAACTGGACGTGGTAAAAGAAACTTAGCGCCTCGGAGGACGCTACCTCGTCAGTAGTACGACAGTCCCCATAGATTTGCTCAAACCGGTGGCCCCGACAGAATCTTACCAAGGACATAGACATGGAAATGAATATATCAAAACTCACCATGACGAGAGAGGGGAATAAAGGGACACGAATTTGATACTTTTTATGCTTATCGATGAGGATATGGATGATGAAGTTACTGCTGTAGAGTTTGGTCTGAGACTGCGTGACAGGACTGTACTCTACACTTACTTTCGTAACGTACTCTGGCATCAACCAGACCCGAGAGACAAGACACCTGCAGTGTTCGTCAGAAAACTTGTGCAACACTACCAGAGACGTATCCATAAGCTGATGAAACTGGTCTGTGTAGTCCCAGTCTTCCTGACTGAGATAATAGCGACCTCGAGTCTGGGTAGGAACCGATCTGGGCAGGAAAAAAAAATCCTACAAATAAATAATCGGGTGGAAATCAAACCCACGACCTCTCAGCTGGGAGTCCACGTAGCTAACCACTTCGCCATGGCGGTTGGTCACAACGTCAGCATTCCTCCACCCCTCCCTGTCTATTCTTCCTGCTCGTTTCCCTATGTTCTGTTTTTCTTATGGTGTCCTCCTTCTATCCATGTTTCCGTCCTTTCTCCTTTGTTTCCTTCCTTCTATCAGGTCATACGCCATTATTTGAAACCATGCGAAGAAGAAAAAAAAAAATTAAACATAATCTATGTCAAAGTTTTGAAACATAGTCTAGTCTGAAAGTGAAACCATAGTATCAGCACTCGCCAACTACAATTATTATCATTTTACGACCTTTTTTTTTTTTTTGTATTTACAGAACCGCTATCGATTACATCTTTCGTGAAATCGACCTTTCGCTTGTAGGCAGAGTGCATACCTTGCAACTCACCCTTGATCTTATCACTATTCCATCTTGGTTTCTGTTCCTTTGTTTTTCCTTTCTCCATTTTTTCTGACTGGAACCCTTAAATAAGTACTTTGGTAATCATATGGGAAAAAAAGAGAGAGAATAAAGCTTCCAGACAAAATGAAAGTTAGAATAATCCAGCTCTCGCTGTCTGTGCATATTTGAAAATCTACTCACAGCTTTTGCGTATAGATATCTAGTGTGTTACCTTCTTCTATTTGAGTTCCCTGTTTCCGTCCACTCATTGTGTTCCGTTCTACTCCCCACGCAACCCCCCCCCCCCCCCCCTTTCACCTCTCTCTCTCTCTCTCTCTCTCTCTCTCTCTCTCTCTCTCTCTCTCTCTCTCTCTCTCTCTCTCTCTCTCTCTGTCCTCTACATACACACTCGCGCGCTCGCGTACGTATGCTTGCATACACGCACGCACGCACACCACACCACCACCACCACCACCACCACCACCACCACCACCACCATTATCATTAACACCACCACTATCATTAACACCACCACTACCATCACAGCAACAACACCAACAACAGCAACAACAACAACGACAACGACAATATCAACGACTCCAAGACCATCATCATCGTCTCCTCATCATTCACTGCTGCCAGTGCCTTCCAGTGCCAAAAAAAAAAAACCCACCACCAACATCGATGCTGCTGCCGCTCGCGCTTCCACGTGCTGCCGACTACATAAGATGCACACCATAATCTATGGCACGTCATTAGTTTCGAAAAATTCTCTCTCTTTTTTTTAATGAAAGTTATAATTTTCATCCGTGCAGTTGTACGCCGTATGTCTAAACTTTATGTGAGATCCATGGTCGTTGTATGATTCAATGAAGCTAGTTTGAAATAATTTTCTCTGTTTCTAACCACGCCTGCAGTGAACAATCACAGACAACGCGTTTCTAGGATATGTCGCACGGTCAATACTCCTGAATCATCATGAATAGTTTCGTACTAATTGACGTGAATACGTGATGTGTGCACAAGAAAACAATGCAATATACGCACTCCGAAGAAAACACCACCATACGTACGCTTTTTTAACGATTCTTTTAATAATGCTTATTACCATTTTCATTTTTTTTAAAAATTATCATATACACCTTTGAAGCTAACAATGCGCCATACACTTTTTTTTTACATATAGTTGACCGCACAGGGAAAGGGGAATGAAGCACATCCAAGCTAGCAAGACATTTCCTTCGACTGATAGGAGTAGGGGAATAGAAAATGGCCTGAAACACAAAAATCACCATATTAACAAGCGTTTTTCGCGCGTGAAATGCTTACATATGGACTTGAAAGTTACAAATGAAGGTTGTTTTGGTTTTTTTTTTTTTCAATACCATTGGACTTTTCTTTCCATCAGATAGCACAGTTATGGCACTATTTTCCAGAAATACCTGCCGCGAATGTGCATAAATCATAATTTGATTCCTATCTGTGATTATTGTGTGATGTCTGAGTTAAAAGCACGGTAAGAATTACTATCGCTGGGAATTGCATTTTTGATGTGAAATTACGAGACCATGGATGGGGGTGTGGAAAAGACGAAAAACTGCCTCCCACCCCTCTCCCGGGGAGCGAGGAGGGGGAGAATCGTTACTTTTGTTTTTAAAAAGAAAGTATAAGAGATGCAAAGAAACAACCGATGTGTTATCCTCTGGCAAACCGGTTATTCTAACAAAGAGAAATGAACGAAAAGTGCAGTTTTCCTTCCTTGCGCGTTTTCTGTTGCATTTTTTGGGGTAAGGATGTTCCATCTGTGACTATCGCATATAATCTGGCTTAATGTCCCTAAGCTTCGATGCAGATCGCATCTGATACAGATCTACTGAATATATCAGCCCATTTTCATGGGTTTTTTTTTCACTAAAGAAAAAAGGTACATTAATGGTTTATTTTAATGACTGCCACAGTTGCACTTGGTTGAAATCGGTCGTAACATAAAACTACGGCAGCACTGTTCTCTGTCACCGCGCACGGTGATCAGAATCTCTCCAGATGTTTCTCTGGGGAGTGTTTTATCTTTCTGGTGTTTCCTTCCCACTGAGACATGTGATAACATGTCCGTGTGTGTTTCAAACTACACTGGCACTTTGTTGAAGGTGCTGCTTTCGTCGATCTGAGAATGTCTGAGAACGAACTGTGACCGCAGTAACTTCCGTAGCATCCATCCCCCCGTCACAGAGCATTCCACAGTCCGGAGTATTTTCAAGGTGTCGCAGGTCACGACACTCTAAGGCAAGTGAGACAAGATGCGACATAGGTCACTTTTGACTTAATTGTGACTAGGAAAGCATGCAACTTAATGTGGCATAACAAGTCTCTCTCTCTCTCTCTCTCTCTCTCTCTCCTCTCTCTCTCTCTCTCTCTCTCTCTCTCTCTCTCTCACCCTCTCTCTCTCTCTCTCTCTCTCTCTCTCTCTCTGACGGCGAACTAATCACTGGAATAAGACTTGCTGAAATTCTCCGTCTGCCATCTATAGAAACAGGTTGATTTAGCAAGTGTTAGCTGGAAGCATTTCATTGTGCTCCTCGTCTACACAAACTGGTCCTTGAAGCACTACAGAGGCAATTGTTCATTCAATTTCTGTCCACAGATGAAGTTAAAGGACTTCATCAAGAAGTGCCTTCTGAAGCAGCCAACCCCCTAACCCAAGCAAGGAAAAGCTGCTGTTTACGCTGGAAAATGTTGGGAGTCGATAGCTGTAAGAACAGCTTTTCCCTGCATGGTCGAAGTGAGAGAAGGACTTCTCGGTAGAAGAGGTCATTTACAGCTGAACTATACAGACATGATCTGGCTTGTTTTGGTGGTTAATGAGGGCAACCAAAGAAAACAATGTGGTTCTGCCGCTTGGCTGCCAACAAGAGAGACATCCACTGCTGTTCACGAGGGACAACTTGAACTGTGCACAGACTGTGAACGTGTAGGCCATTTCTGTCGCCCTCCTAAAATCCAAAACACACTCATGCAGGGGCTAACAAACTCATCCGGGATGAGAGACTCAGTTTGTCATGGTCTGATGTTTGCTGCGTCTCACAGTACTGTGGGTCCTACTTAATGTTACTTTGTTTGGTACCAGTTTCATAATGAAAATGTTCAAAGGCATTCCAAAAGAGAGACCTCAAAAACCACATATCCCTAAATAGTCGCCGTCGCTAGGGCTGCTGTACTGTAATATGTGTACATCCTGAAATATCATGGTCACAGTGGAGTAACGTATAAATTACCATGCAATTTCAGAATTAATAAAATTTCAGAAAATTGTATTCGTAACTCTTCCAAACGCCCAAAGGATGGGGGGAGGGGGGGGGGGGGGTGTGTGTGAAGAGGGTAGTCTATAGGCAGGTCAAGGTCTATATTCTGTAATTATAATACTGAACATCTT
>JADBJO010000071.1:92500-100000 GCA_016801955.1 Conus betulinus
TTATTTATAAATGATTTAGCATTAGAAGTTATAAGAGGAGGCTGACACAGTCCGACATTTACACATGATTACTTTGAGCTGTTGATATTTACTGCTGGCTGGTGATGTAGCTTAATTGGCTGTAACAGCTCTACATTTGCAGTGAACATGAATGTAAATCATGTTGTTGTAGTTAGGAAAGGGGGTATTTATCTGCTGGTGGTGAGAAATGGACTTAAAGTGGAATGATTATCCCTGTTGCTAACATGTATAAATACCAGGGGAATTTACTTTTCCACAAGGCTTAGTTTTGTAACAGCACGCAATAACATTTCTAATCGAAGAAAAAATCTTTGTTCTGTATTACGTAACAAATTGTATAAAGTGAAAAATAATTCTTTGAAGTCATTTCTAAAAATTGTTTAACTCACAGATCAAGCCAATGATTCAGTACCGTGCAGAATTATGGGGACTAGATAAGGCAGCATTACACTGCGAAAAAAAATACACTTTTTGTTTGTGCCAGAACGATTCTTGGGTGCCGACTTACGTACGCCTAATGATTTAGTATGTAAAGAAACGAAGAAGTACCCTGTTTACATAAATTCTGCTTGAAGATGTATTAGATATTAGTTTAAAATTAACAAGAACGGATGAGCGTGGATTGCCATATGTGGGCATATCGTATGTTGTATGATTTGGACGAACGTGACAAAAGAAACTGGGCCTCAAATGTTCTTTGTAGATTATATTTGTACGTGTTTGATTATGTCTGGTTGAACCAAGGTGTTGATGCAATTGGTGATTTTCTTCGAATCTTTAGAGACAGACTAACTGCATGCAGATGGAAAGAATGGCATTGTCATGTGAATAATCGTGAAAGGTTTCAATGTATTCAGGTCCTTTTGCACTGTGCCTCATGTTAAAACCTATCTACTGCTGAATCTGGACAAGTATTTAAAGTTCCATATTTCAGCACCGCAGGATTGTCCTGTGGAATAATAACCATTCTTTTAAAAAAAAAAAACATTTAAAGTATATAACCACATGATTGGGACTTGGTATTTCTGAAACTGCAGTGCACTATTACCGTCACGATTCCATAGCGATGCAGATTTTATTATGCCAACTTTGCAGAGATGAGACAGAAAGTGACGTACATTTCTGCTACGTTGTCCTGTCCTGCAAAAATCAAGAGCTCAGTATACACCGACGAAGTATTGCAACGTCCCAAATCACTTCAGATTAGCATTTTTCGTTTGGCATGTACTCATGGACAGTCAGAAACTTGTCGAATTATTTATTTAAATCGTTCAAACTGCGGTGTTCTATGTTAGGTAGGGATAATTTCTGAATAAATGTTGATTAGGTCTGTTTGTAGTTCTTATGGTGTTTCCATGATTATACTTGTTTGCACGCCTTCATGAGGGGGCAATGGCCTAAACATGAATATATCGTCGTCTTAGGTCTTGAGTCTTGAGTGTTCTCTCTCTCTCTCTCTCTCTCTCTCTCTCTCTCTCTCTCTCTCTCTCTCTCTCTCTCTCTCTTTCTCACGCATGTACGCACGCACGCGGGCGCGCGCGCACACACACACACACACACACACACACACACGCACGCACGCACGCACGCACGCACGCACGCACACACACACACACACACACACACACACACACACACACACACACACACACACACTCACACACACACACACACACACACACACACACACAGAGAGAGAGAGAGAGAGAGAGAGAGAGAGAGAGAGAGAGAGAGAGAGAGAGAGAGAGACTCATACGCACACACAGAGCATAGCAAAGCACAGCACAAGCCAAAACATGTCTCCAAAGAGCACCTGCACCCAGTCCCATACTACACCGACTAATACCACAGCATACCACATCAAACCATGCTACACCACACGACTCCACACCTCACCACACCAAACCACACCACACACCACACACACCACACCACACCACACTGCATGCAACTTTATTACACCAACGACGACATCATCGTCGCCCTTTTGCTTTAATTAAAACATGGTGTAATAACAATGAAAAGCTTTATGAAAGCCGTCCTAGTTGAATATTTGTGTTCTCACTGAACACGTGGACAAGAGAAAGGCTTTTTGAACACCTGTGTGAACATGGAATAACGGAAAAGGTATGTGAGCAGGAAAGTAGGGTTTGGTTGCACGGGATGGCTGGGACGGAGATGAGCCGAGCGCTGTCTTTCCAGTCAGTGAGATAAATTCTGGCATTCTCCCGCACACACAAGTGCTCGCCGAACTAAACATGGCGGAACAATGAGTATTGACACGACTTTCCCAGTCATCCTTTGGAAGCTTCCTGATGGCTCAGACTCTGAATATCCGATGAACTGTTTGAGTAATACTTTCAAAAACACAACATTTATATTTTCTCACAGTGACACGCTGATCATTTCTGACGATCGTAGGTGGATGTCTGGGTTTTGTTTTGTTCTGTTTTTTGTTTGTTTGTTTGTTTGTTTTGTTTTTTTTTTGTTTTGTTTTTGTTTTGTTTACATTTATATTCAGTCAAATATATTCACATGTGGATGTACTATCATAGTTCCATATTTTGAACTTTATTTACGTTTGCTCCTCTGCTCTTGATAGGTCGTAACTCATTGCTTGTAGTAATATTCGTATAATAACATTTACAGGGTTTTTTTTTTACCCCTTTAAAAAGGATGTGATTGAAAGAAAGGATCGCCGTTTCAGCGAAAATGTCACATTTGTAAAAATGAAAATATTGCTCAAAAACGTTTATTGAATATTAACGCCTTAACCTTTCAGTAACATCTAATGGGCAGTTGCAGGTTCTGTCAACATTTACCATTCTGCTAGCACTTGCATTTGCTGTTTAAAAAAACCGCCAATGTTTATATATATATATACATATCCGATTAGATGAGCACACACACACACACACACACACACACACACACACACACACACACATACACACCACACATACACACACACACACACACACGCACACACACACACACACACACACACACACACACACACACAGACTGGGAGAGAGAGAGAGAGAAAGAGAGAAGAGAGAGAGAGAGAGAGAGAGAGAGAGAGAGAGAGAGTCTGCAGAGAAACATCTGATCCGAGCCAAATCTATAACCACTTATAGACCGATTAGGAGACACCTTGCCTTCTTAGAGTTTCAGACCACCAGATCATTAATCTCACTGTTCACCTGGAAAGCAGTGCCGGCATTTTACTGGACATACATTTGGATTGAACATTCTCTCTCTCTCTCTCTCTCTCTCTCTCTCTCTCTCTCTCTCTCTCTCTCTCTCTCTCTCTCTCTCTCTGTAGTACTGAATTTCCAAACAGAAAAGGAAATTTTGAAAAGGAATTGATTTTTCTGTTAAGAGAAGTAAAGAAACATAATCAGAAGAATGGACACGGGAGAATCTTTGTACAATGTGGAAATTAAAGAAGAAAAACATGATACAGCCAGTCTGTGGAATAAATCACAATGAAATCGAAAAAGCAGGTGAATCATAACACAAAAAACGGCTCGCTGTCTTTTTCCCCCTTCATAAGCATTCGTACTTTTTATCTTAATACCAAAAATCGCATAATATTGAAAATAGTTATAATGTCGTCAATAGTTATTGGGAAAAGGAGATGTGAAATATTCAAAACTCTTGTATTCCTATTTTCATTATGATCTTTCTAATAATCTCTCTCTCTCTCTCTCTCTCTCTCTCTCTCTCTCTCTCTCACACACACACACACACACACACACACACACACACACACACACACACACACACACACACACACGCACACACATCTAAGAGTGTTTCTCATAACTCAGGAACAACATGGTCTGAAAATTGTGGGGGGGGGGGGGGGGGGGGGGGAATTGCGGCAGATATCTCCTGTGACGTCATGACTCCACCAAACTTTGGTCACTAGACACGTGCACACGGCACCATGACCTGTGCCCTCGTGTCGTCACGTCAGGCATGACGTAAGTTGTCCGCCGGGTATGGTGACCCTTGCTACAGGCCGAGGTCGGGGTCAGAGCGTTGTTGACGCCGTCATGGGCGACAACCGAGGTGCTGGGCACGTAGGTCTCGTGCTGAATCAGGGTCCGCCACATCTTCCGACTCATCACAGCCACCGGCTTATGAACACCCGGACCTCGGTTTCCAACGGAGTTCCGACCACCCGAATTCGTTCGGGTAGCAGGAAATGCAGTCCTCCTGGGCACCATCCACGTCCCGTTCAACCTGTCCTTCGCACCGTCAGCACCTCCTAAGCCCTTCACCCAGTGGTTGGCCCGGGGAAGAACGGGGACGTCCACTTCCAAAAGAGACGATTTGCGGGTAAGCGCCGCCCGCGTCCGCGCCGTTGTGAAGGACGTTCTACGCGGGGAGGTACACTGGCAGTGCAGGAGGTCCCAGCACAGCCTGCCGTATCGCGAGCTGCTGTGACCCTGGGTCTGTACGTAGAGGTAAGGATCCAGGGCGCTGTTGAGGAAGATGAGGGCGATGCCGCACAGCTTGACCTGCAGCAGGACGATGGAGGAGGAGCCCGTGAAGAGCTCCAGGATCTGGGGACAGCAGCAGCGGGCTCCAGCACAGCAGCAGGCTCTCACCATCACCACCACGCACATCGTCACCGCTTTGCTCTCACGCTCCGCCGCCGCGCGGCAGCTGCAGCAACGACAGTCACGTGCGGCGGCATCCCCTTGGTCGCCCCTGCCGTTGTGAGTGAAAGTTCTGTTCTCCCACGGTGCAGAGTCTGGGCGGCGGACGCTGGCTACACCTTGATAGGCGCCGGCTGAGCTGAACAACGTGGTGAGGCCCTGCAGGCGGGCACGACTCTGAGCTCTCACTGCACGCGCTATGACGACATAGCAGTAGGCGATGACCATGAAGCTGACCACCACGACGGGTCCCAGGAAGAACAGCGTGAAGCGAGGCATCAAGAGGTCCCCGCGGACGTGGATGAGGACCTGGCAGTTGTCGTAGGACTCCCTCCAGCCCAGCATGGCCGGCAAGCTCGTTCCCGCAGCAGCCCCCCCCCCCCGCTCACCACCCACACCACCCCGATCATCACCCGGGTGTGGCGCGAGGAGAGGGAGTGGCGGCCTCTTCCAGCCACCCTGGACTGGCGGTGGATGGCGATGGCCACGATGGACAGCAGGGACAGGAGAGCCAAGCCCGTCCCCAGGAGGAACAGGCTCCCGCAGAACACCTGAGGTACCGGAGGGTCTGCGAAGAGCGTGTACAGGTACATGGGAGCCAGCACCAGGCAGAGCAGCAGGTCGGCAGAGCAAAGGTGGAGCAGGAGGAGGTTGAAAGTGCCGCCTTTCTTCCCCATCCGCCGGACGGTGGACAGTAGCACGAGGATGTTGCCGAAGGACCCCAGCACCACCACGAACAACACCAACACCGTCACCACGGCCAGCGTGGCCGTATGCACCCAGCCGTGAAATTCTGCCTCCCACCTCCACTCGGCCATTTTCGTGCTTGGGGGACTCTTCCGGAACGTCCTCGGAGGACAGAACTGTGATCACATCATGGAGGGCCATGCCGGGCAGATGTGGGAAAGGTCCATGTCACGTGGTGAATCGACGACACGCTGACGCTAGCCCCTAAAGCTTCCGGAGTTCAGAATGATGAGTGCCTCTCGTGGTGTGTGCATGACTGACTTTGGTGGGGCATGATGGCTCAGATGGCAGATCAGCCGTGTCCTACCTGCTGTGAGCTCTCTGCCGTGACCGTTTTTCGTGCTCCTGGGCTGAGACCAGCATCAGGTCAGTGGAGCGGGATCTGGAGCCTAGTTTGCCGGCCACAGTGTCTAGACGTTTAAAGAAAAACAACAACAACAACAACAACAAAAAACTGTAAGGTCTCATATACAAAATCATCATCATCATCATCATCATCATCATCATCATCATCATCATCTTCATTCATCATCATCATCGTCGTCGTCGTCGTCATTGTCGTCGTTGTCGTCATTATTCTTATTATCATTATCATTACTATTCTTCTTCTTCTTATTATTATTATAACACATTATCATTATTCTCATTATCACATGATGTCAATGAAATAATAATATGTTAATAATAATAATGATAATAGCGATGATCACGATGATGGTGAAGAAGAAAAAGAAGAAGAAGAAGAAGAAGAAGAAGAAAACAATCAAGAAAACAATCATGATAAAAATGATCATAACAACACAACGACAACAACAGTGACGATTATACTAATTCAACCGTCTCCCGTGTTATTATAGTTAGTGACGCATACTGTTGAGAAGTAGGTCGTGGGTTCAGATCCAACCTTATTGTCTTTTTTTTTTATTCTTACTTTTGTCGTTGTGGTTGAATTTTCCACCCAGTTCAGCTCGAGTCGAGAACCGAATGTGCTATGCGCTGATCTTAAATGGCAATAACAGAACTATACAGTCCAAATCGGATGCTTCTATGAGACTCTAAGTATGGCCCAACGTTCTGACCCAAACTGCTGACTTTGGGATATCTTATGAAAGGAAAGACCGAAGTAAATCTTGCAGCATCGACTTCAGAAGAACTACTGTCCTAACTGTTTATCATTTGCAATAACTCTGTGTGTGTGTGTGTGTGTGTGTGTGTGTGTGTGTGTGTGTGTGTGTGTGTGTGTGTGTGTGTGTCTCTCTGTTTGTGCGCGCGCGCGCGTGTGTGTGTGTGTGTGTGTGTGTGTGTGTGTGTGTGTGTGTGTGTGTGTGAGTACGCAACACACACATACCTTGAACTGGAAGATTTATGTCCCATTTCTCAAACACTTTTTCCCTAAATTGTATGATTGCGAGATTCTTTTTGTGCAAAACATTTAAACATTTTCAGTAGGAAATCTTATTTTATTTTTTAACTTACAGTGTTTGAAATAAAATAGGGTATTGAAAATACTCATGCTTTGTAAGACAATAGAAATTATTTGATAATGATTTTTTTTTTTCATAAAATATTGATTGCACACTCAACGGGCCTCAGCTTTTGCGCGTCGTCACTGCGATGGGTATGTCTGGATAGCTCGAATCAATATCTACGCTCTTTCAATTTTTTTATATTGATACACCTTGTACGTCCAGAGAAAATGGCAATTTTGAAGTTTACCACACACACACACACACACACACACACACACACACACACACACACACCTCCGAGAGAAACTGACTACACGCTCATTTTGGTCACACACGTGAGCCAAAACCCGCACTCACCAGCAGATAACAAGTTGAAAGTTCAGCACGCTAAGGTGTCGACACCTGTTTTTCTCGTAAGCCATTTTCTTACAGAAGAACGCCATGACACGATCCGTTCATTTATATGTCAATTCAGCATTCCTGTTTATGTTCAGACCCATATGACAGAGCTGGAGAGTTAACAGATTTTGATGAGAAGGCTGAAAATATGAGTTGCGGGATCCCACTCAACAGTCCTGGCGTTCAGCAGCTGA
>JADBJO010000071.1:105000-110000 GCA_016801955.1 Conus betulinus
AATTGTTCTGAAGCCCTGCACAATGGATGAATGTCTTCTGCTTTTCCTTTGACTTTCTTTGGTGCACGCTTATACTTTGAATTTGATGAACGGTTTATACTTGTGAACAAACGGTGAATCTCAATTTAAACCTGCAGACGGACTGCAATGGTCTGACACTGTCGAAGTTCCTCCGTTGTATACAGTTCTGTATTACGAATGAAAACAAGGAGTTGCTGTTTCTACACTAAGACTTACTTTGCTCACCGAATCCTCTTCCCCCAACGCTCGCACTGAGAGAGAACAGCCCCAGACCGAAGAACACTAACAGGGAAAAGAAATGAGCAAACGATCAGGAAAAAAAAAAACCCTGCACATCTCTGAACATCCTCTCCGCGTTTCACTGAAACCAATAGAAAACAGCTTGAAAGCTTGCACCGCTTGGCGAACCGAACACGCCACAGCGACGACGACACGCACTGTCATTAGATCTTCCCAAAAGACCTACCACGAGACGTAGTGAGTGGCTCTTGTTAGCAGCCCGCCCCTCCCCCTCCTTCCCCCTCCCTCCCGTGTACACCAGTTCATAATAACAGGGCCCCGGCCTCACCGGCAGAGAGATGACTTGCTGAGTGATGACCTGAGCTTCAAGGGAAAAGATGGTGGTGGAGGAGGCGGGGGGAGGGGGGGGGGGGTAGGAGATAGGGATTGAGGGGTGGGTGGGACGGGAGATGGAGGTAGTGGGGGGACGGTGGGTGGGGGGTGTTCCTGTGAAAGGACGGGGGGATCGGCAATCCGATAGCGCTTCAGGGGGGGCAGCCTGTGTGTAGCCTCCCAGGAGAGGAGCGTGGGCCCTGCAAATTGCCGATCTCTCTGTCTCCCTACCGCCGTTTCCGTCCCTCCTCTCCTGGCGCGCCCCAGGAGGAGGCGGGGCCGGCCCATTGGTCATGTATGCCGGGCGGCGGAGAGCCACGGCGGGGCAGTGACAGCACCATCATTGAGCAGACCTCGTCATCGGCTGCCAGGGCTCAGCTTGCACGCTTTCAAACCTGTGGGGCATGGGGGTCCGCGTTTTTTTCCTCTTAAAAGAAAAAAAAAAAAAAAAGAAAAAAAAAAAAGAAAAAAAAAAAAGCGTCCTGAAAACGGCCTCCGGTCGGTACGGTAGCTCTCTACCGCCGCGGTCCATTTCGGCGACAAATTGTCCGTCGGTCGCCTTTCTACCCGACACGGCACTGACGACGACTGCATTAAGTCGCTGGCTGCTTTGTGGGGGGGGGCTAAAGCTGCGTTTTCCGCCCCAGAACCTCGTGTAAAAGGCCGGTAATGACGGCAAATGAACAGTGCTCGACCTCCGGTTTTTTTTTTTTTTTTTTATGAAGGCCTGTAGCCGTATGGTGTTCACGTTCCCCTTCCGGCTTCTCCAACCTCCCCGGCCCCTCCCTCGCCCTGCACCCTCCCTTCCCACCCCATTCCGTGCCTCTCCTTTACCAACCCTCCCCCCCCCCCCCCCCCCCCCTTCACTGCCACACACGCACAAAGCACATGGTGGCGGTTATAACAGCTCCACTCCCTATCACTTGAACCACATGGTGTACATATTCCGCTTACTCCCTCATGTACCCCTCTAAATTTGTTAAGGATGTGCTTTGCCACTTCACACACAAAAAAGATGAGTGCATGCATTCAGATCATATAAATCTATCAAAAAAAAAAAAAGGGGGGGGGGGGGGGGCAAGAGAGAAGGTCGTTGTGTTTTATTTCCATCACAGCTGGCTACGGTTGTGAACTGTGCTTGCATGCAAACACTCTAGTTTGTGAGAGTTGGTGAGTTCTATCCTGAGCAAACTTCGAGGGGTCTGTACAATGCATAGCTATCAGTTGACACACCATTTCACCACATGGTTTCCGCCCGCTCTATTTCAACTACAGCGATCCCGCACCACTCCAATACACTCAAAGATATTTCCAGTAGTCATGACTGGATTGGACCCGCGTCTCATAAGCTGGAGCTAAGGCATCAGATGACAGACAGAGGAACGAAGCTGGACCAATCTCTTCTGTCGCATTCAGCAGGTCATCGTCGTAGGCACAATCCACACGTCCGTTGAATCAGTTACCTACTGATAGAGTTCATCATCAACGTCATCTTCTTGGACGTGCCTTGTATTTGATTTACATCAGCGACCTGAGAGACTAACTTTTCCCCATGTTGAGACTATTGGCGGATGACATTGCAGTGTATCGACATGACGAGAAGACATGGACACTGCCCACTCGCAAAATGACGTAAAGAAACTGGAAAGTCTAAGAGCATGGTGACAAATTGCAGACGTGCAAGTGACGACAAAGAGGGCCAGGATTTCCTCTTCCTGGTGTCGTCTTGGACACGCGTACCTCAATTATATCTGCTAGGTTTCTCGGGTACAGATCACCAACAACCACCCTGTAACAAATAAGTCCAAGCGTTTACAGTAAGGCCAGCTGACCCAGCCGCGCAGACCTATTTCAAGTCTCACTTTCAGACTTTTATGCCATTGACCACGTACAGAGCTTTGCTGAAATATCAAACATACAAGCCATGATGATGTTACTGTTCAGCATGTCATTTTTGACAGTTACAAGGTATTGTGCCATCCACAGACGCCAAGAACCCTGATGGATGTAATTTTTTTATTTAATGCGGTATCAGTTGTTTCCTCTTTGAATTAATAGCTAATAGTATGCAAAGACCATAAGGCAATACTCTTAAATTGTACTTTAGACCATCTCAGAAGTTCATCTTTGGTCCCCCTCTCTATCATTTTTCCTCCTACACACAACACACTATCCAGCCATCCCTCTCTCCCCTCTCTCTGTTCTTTCTTTCTTTTTTTTTACGATAACATTCTAACACTGTGAGAATTATCTTAAGTACATGTCGACGATCACCTGCGTGTGCGATGGGACATTAAACCGAAATACTTCCTTCCTAACACAGCTTCCACGCATGCCAGTCTGGAGGAAAGCTCTCAATTGTATTGGAAGTGATTCTACGGCCCATTAATCACCGCCTCCTGGATCACTTCATCCCAGTTTTTGTGCTTCTATTCTGATTGATGGTCATACTCTGTCTTTAGCCCTCCAGCTAAAGAAAAAAGAGGAACAGCAGACAAGACCAGACATGGCTGACATAAGGCACAATTTTGGTTTTTCTTTCCTGGCGCGGTTAATGCACGGTCTGGCACCCTTCTCCCTGTCTTGCACAGCACGTTAACTGAGGCTAGAGGCTTCACACATACACTCGTCCACAATCAATGCGAAAGTGTTCGTTCTCTGCATCCTGTCCATCAGCTTTCCATTCCAGTTCTGTCCCCTTTTGTTCCTTTGTTTATTTCCCTATTTACGCATTTGTTTATTTATTCACTTTTGACATGCGCGCACTGTGACCTTGTGGATTACGATTAAGATGCTGTGCAGCGTAGGCCTATGTGGACTAGTCTGCGCGCTGCAGCATCACCTTCATAAAGTTGAATGACAATCATTCTCTTTAACCAACAAAGAGCTAGTGAGACACCTAGAAACAGGGATATCCATTGAAATATTACAGAGGCATTTTACGTCTAGCATATAAAGCTTGTCCTGTCTGTGTGTCCACAGTTTTTTATCTGATCTTCTCCAAAAGTTGGCATAGTGACTTATAAGCATACTGGAAAGATAAATGAGTAGCTTTTATGTTAGATAGCCCCATTAGTCGCATGTTTAATGAGACCATTTTGCAAGCTTATGTAGCATTGGGATTTGAGTAGGTCAAACACTTTTTCCCTTCAAGGGAGGCGAGGCAGGTCTAAGGCAAAGGAAGGGGGGGGGGGGGGGGGGGGGGGCATAGAGATGGGAGGAGGATGGTGGGGGGAGAAGAGGGGCAGGAGGTGGCTAAGCAAATGTGGGGGGGACAGGGTAGTGTGGAGGAGGAGGAGGAGGAAGGGAGTGAAGGAGTTACGGGGTGGGGACAGCTGGTGATAAACAGTCCAGGTTTCTTGTTATTGTTATTTCATAAAGTACAATGAAGTGTGGTGGGATGGGGAATGGGGTGGAAGAGAGACTGAAACAAAAGAGAAAGGAAAAAGGCAAGCGGCAAAGTGCACACACACACACACACACACACACACACACACACACACACACACACACACACACACACACACACACACACACACACACACACACACACACACACACACACATCAATGTAAGCAAAGAAAATATCTAGACAGGCAGACAAGTCTACATTAATTATCTGTACATAACTGTGTTTAACCATAAATCATTCATATTCTTAGAAAACGTTTAAGTCCAGACTCAGGTTTGAATTATGACCCATTACCATTTATCCCAGATCGGAAAAATTACTTGAAAAGATGCACATAATCATACTATTGTTCGTCATATCTATCGATGGTGTCTCGGAGTAAGTGTTTTCAAACAGGTGTTTTTTTGCTTTACAATGATCTGAAATGTTATTGTGACCGGTTTTTTATTCTTTTGGCTCTTGAGGAAACAAGGAACCTCTACACTGAAAAGAAAACAGTAGCTTACAAAAATCTTGGTTGGTCGAAAAAGTTTTCCTCATGGCACTACTTCGGATTTCTTTAGTTACTTCCATTTAAGAGAGAGAGAGAGAGAGAGAGAGAGAGAGAGAGAGAGAGAGAGAGAGAGAGGACTCGGGACAGACGTACGTTGGTCTTTTTCAGGACACAATAATTATATTCTGCATCCACATCTTCCCTGCCAGCTTCCAGATCATCTCTGAATGACTGGCTCAAGAACCAGCAGTAGGCAAGAACAGACAGGTCTTGGTTTGAAGTACAATCTGCAGGTTGATGTGGAAACATGAAATCAAATATTGAAGTACTGAGCAGCCACATAATTATAAGAAACATTGAAATAACTATCCTCGACCTATTGGTCTTCTTCAGGCAAGACAACAACGAAAAAAAAAAAAACACGGAAATAAACATGTAATGGGAAAAAAACAAATGAGGATG
>JADBJO010000071.1:115000-140000 GCA_016801955.1 Conus betulinus
CATTATGGGCGACGGACGGATGCCCGACGTTTTAGTTTACCGTTATAGCCGTTACTAACGGCTGTAACGGCCCATAATGTTTTTTTCTTTTTATGGAATCTCTCAGAAAGTACTTGGCCGATCTTTCTGAAAATTTGTAGGTATGTTCATTATATGGGTCACGGATCATGCCCGACGTTTTACTTTACCGTTATGGCCGTTACTAACGGCTATAACGCCCCATAACGGTTTTTCTTTTTTATGGAATACAGAAAGTACGTGGCCGATCTTTCTAAAAATTTTTGTAGGTATGTTCATTATGGGTCACGGATGATGCCCGATGTTTAAGTTTACCGTTATAGCCGTTACTAACGGCCCATAATGTTTTTCTTCTTGATGGAAAATCTCAGAAAGTTCTTGGCCGATCTTTCTGAAATTTTGTAAGTATGTTCATTATAGGTCACAGATGATGGCCGATGTTTTACCAGAATAGCCATTACTAACGGTTACACCAGCCCAAGACGGTTTTTCCTCTTTATGGAATATATCACGCGTATTCAGGATAAGTTTCGGATAGGCCTGCATTCCCATCGTTGTCAACACAATGATATACTGATCAGAACAAATTAGTAATATATGACAATGACAAAGAAGACAGAAGGAAAGAAAAATGAGAGATACAGAGCGCAAAAAAAATCTCATCACAATTGAATTAAACATATGTAAAACAACATTTTTTTCGGAACAAATAATTCGTAATATTAGTAATGACCACACCTGCACACTCTAACACACAAAATATATTCTAATTAAAATCAATTCGAACCAGATATGAATTTATGTCAAGTTTCAAATATTAACGTACGTGCATTTTCATTGAAATTAGAATTACCTTTTGAGAGAATTTCAACCTGTATGCAATCTGTTCATGCCATTTGCGGTTTTTTTGGAGAATAATACCAAGGTGTTTATTTTTTTTGTTTAATAAATGAGTAGAGGTTAGATTGAATCATCTTTTCATTTGAAGTTCAGAAGATCCGTATGTTCGCCATTAAATTTAGCTTTCCCTAAGGTTTATTTAGTCTAAATCCGAGTTAGTACTTATGCGCGTGTGACAGGACTGTTCAGTGCTAATGACATACTTATTAATTATGTGAAAACATTAATGTTAGATTTGATAATGTCTACTACATCGTCAATATGACTAGAAAAATGAAAGAGGGCCTAATTTTGAACCTCTGTTTAGGGCATCTGCAAGAATCTTTTATCATCACCTTTAATGACTGCTGCTTGTGTATGGTTTGTAAGGATTCAACACCTTTAATGAGGGCTGCCTGTGTATGGTTTGTAAGGATTCATCACCTTTAATGACTGCTGCCTGTGTATGGTTTGTAAGGATTCATCACCTTTAATGACTGCTGCCTGTGTATGGTTTGTAAGGATTCATCACCTTTAATGACCGCTGCCTGTGTATGCTTTGTAAGGATTCATCACCTTTAATGACCGCTGCCTGTGTATGCTTTGTAAGGATTCATCACCTTTAATGACTGCTGCCTGTGTATGGTTTGTAAGGATTCATCACCTTTAATGACCGCTGCCTGTTGTATGGTTTGTAAGGATTCATCACCTCAATGACTGCTGCCTGTGCATGGTTTGTAAGGATTCATCACCTTTAATGACCGCTGCCTGTGTATGGTTTGTAAGGATTCATCACCTTTAATGACTGCTGCCTGTGTATGGTTTGTAAGGATTCATCACCTTTAATGACTGCTGCCTGTGCATGGTTTGTAAGGATTCATCACCTTTAATGACCGCTGCCTGTGTATGGTTTGTAAGGATTCATCACCTCAATGACTGCTGCCTGTGTATGGTTTGTAAGGATTCATCACCTCAATGACTGCTGCCTGTGTATGGTTTGTAAGGATTCATCACCTTTAATGACTGCTGCCTGTGCATGGTTTGAAATAAACAACACACCGATCCAAAAGCTTCCCTTGTATTCCATTTGCTTCCGTTTTGTGAAGAAATCCTGTTTGGTAAACACGATTAAACTCTTTGGATGTATCATAATGTACTGGTTGCGCTGATATGTTTGTTTTGTAGTCCATTATTTTTTTTTTTCAGTTGCTGATTATATGCATGTCTCAGCTTACAGTTTTCCCAGCGGAAACAAAAAATCAAAGCTATGTGCAAACAAAAATCTGTTGGTTTCCCCACGCTTTGGGAAAGGATTCGAATGGCTTTGTTACCGTTTCGTGCTGCTGGTTACTATTTTGTATAGAGGTGTTCCTGTGTCAGAACATCTCTTTCAATTCATATGAAAAGAAAAAAAAAAAATATATATATATATATATAACACAAAGGGAACTTCTGCATGACGTTGCCCCCCGTCCCCCTCCCCTCCCCTCCAACAGGAATTGTGACATGGCTCAACCACTTTTAGTTCCACTTCTGTCAAGAAACAGTAACCTACAGTTCAATGCCGCCCCCTCCCCCCCCCTTCCCCCCCCCCCCCCCCCCCCCCCCCCCCCCCCCCCCCCCCCACACACACACACACACACACACCTCGCCTACCTTCCACCCTCCCCTCCCCTCACCTCATCTCAACCGCAACCCCATCCCCTTTTCCCCCTCCCCCCCCCCCCCACCTTCTCCCATCCCCACTCCTTATCTCTTTAACCCCCAACCCCCCAGTTCCGACCAATCTCTCTCTCTCTCTCTCTCTCTCTCTCTCTCTCTCTCTCTCTCTCTCTCTCTCTCTCTCTCTCTCTCATCCTCTCCGTCTTTCGCTTTCCACTCCTCTAGCATCCCATTTGTCTCTAAAGCCGCTACTCTTTCACAAACATCTTTCTTCTTTGAAGAGGGAGTTTACGGTCTTGCAACGACCGGAAACGTTTTACTTTACCGGCAACTGACGAGTGTACGCGGAGAGAAAAGGGGGAGCAATTAGGGGAGAGTGGCGGGAGGGATGGAGAGAGGAAGGGACGGAAAGAAAGAAAGAGAGAGAGGGGAGAAAGAGGGAGGGGATTGATTGAGAGAGAGAGAGAGAGAGAGAGAGAGAGAGAGAGAGAGAGAGAGAGAGAGATTCAGATTCAGATAATTTATTCACACAATAGGCCATGGCCCCCAAATAAAAATGTGTGTCAACATGTAAAATACAGTGATTGTAAACAATTATGATACGCAAAGAACCAAAAAGCAAATCGCTAACACATGTTCAACAAGAAACAATTGATCTCAGCTTAAAGGCTTTGTATAGAAACAACGAAAATTGTTTGGCGACGTCAGCAGAAAGTGGACGGCAGAAGTAGATTCAGTTTAAACAAAGATGGCTCGATCTCTATAATATTTTGGGCTTAATGAACTTATCTCCGATGTGTCGGAGAGCTGGACAGCAAAGAACAAAATGTATTTTTGTTTCCTGTGACTCTGAACATGATTGAGAGAGAGAGAATTGACAGAGGGATGGAGAGAGAGGAGGAGGAGAAGGAACTGAGAGAGAGAGAGATCCGTTTTCGGTTTCATCAAGTTGCCACTGCGTGAAGACTAATTCTTACACGCCAAACTTCACGCGCTAAGGCATGAGACCAGAGCGCACAGGGGTTACAGTAAAGTAAATAAATAATACAT
Organism: Conus betulinus; assembly: GCA_016801955.1. Classification (NCBI taxonomy): domain Eukaryota; kingdom Metazoa; phylum Mollusca; class Gastropoda; order Neogastropoda; family Conidae; genus Conus; species Conus betulinus. Next base: position 118,610 of record JADBJO010000071.1, read on the forward strand.
AAATAAGACAGGCTAACAGTCGGCCGAGGGGGGAGCTCAGGACTCACATGCGCAATCAGATACCGAACCGACGCAACAAACCCAGAGCTCTGGTCAGTCTTTGAGACAATTCAGAAGAGAGAGTCACTGTGACATGTCAGTTTGAGATTCTACCGTGACTATCAACATATTGTCCAATAGCCCCAGACTTCACATTACTGTCAGAGAGAGAGAGAGAGAGAGAGAGAGAGAGAGAGAGAGAGAGAGAGTCGAGCTTAATACGTCTCTTTCTTGCTCCAAAGATTTTCATTTTTTTTATCCCCCCCCCCCCCCCCCCCCCCCCCCCCCAGAGGCAACACTTGCCCCAATCATGTTTGAAATGCCCACAGGTTCGGTCGTATACGAAAACATCATCGAGTCGATGTATTGAGAAAAAAAAATTGGCGTTCCTTCTTTTTCAGCTGTCAGATCATATTTTATTTCCTGGTGAGTTACACAATTGAGTATGCACAGACACGAACACACATGCGCGCTCGCGGGCACGCACGTGCTCTCTCTCTCTCTCTCTCTCTCTCTCTCTCTCTCTCTCTCTCTCTCTCTTCTCTCTCTCTTTCCGACCGTACATCTCAAGCGCACACACACAAACGCATGCCCACACACAGAACACAGGCGCGAGAGCACACACACACTCTCTCTCTCTCTCTCTCTCTCTCTCTCTCTCTCTCTCTCTCTCTCTCTCTTGTGCGCGCGCGTACGCACGTACGCACGCACACACTCACTCACTCACACGCTCATTCATATATACACGCCCATTCACAGATACACACACACATGCACTCATACGCGCGCGCGCGCGCTTACTCGCAAACACACGTACGGGCACGCGCACTCCTTCCACATGCAACTGACATACTTTGTATGTGCATGCATACGCATGACATCAAGACAGGAGGCAGAGAAAGGGGAGAGGGGGTGTGGGTGTGGGAGCGTGGAGGTAACGATGGGTGTGAGCTGGGTGGCAGACAAGGCTGGAAGGACAGACGGACGGCTGAGAAAAAAAGGAGGAGTGGAAGAGTTGGCGAGGCAGCACTCTGGCTAAAATGCAGACAGTGGCTCTCATTTGTCGGACAGAGAAACGGAGAGGGTGGGAACGGGAAGAAACTGAGGGGGTGGAGAAGAAAGGAGGTGGGGGGGGGGGGGGGGGGGGGGGGAAAGAAGAAACACACACGCGCGGGCGTGCAAGAGAGAGAGACAGACAGACAGATAAATGGATGAGACAGAAACAGAGAGAGATAGAGGAACACACACACACACACACACACACACACACACACACACACACACACACACACACACACACACACACACACACACACACACACACACACACACAGATTGAGAGACAGACAGACAGGCAGGATAGTGGATGACAATCAAGCGTAAATGTATACACATTGTTGGGTGGAACAAACGGGGAGGGAGATCAATAATACAGACTCATGGGAGGATGAGAACTGGGGAAGGTGGGGGGAGTGGGTGACGCGTTGTGAAATGCATACTGGTGCGCATGTATCACTTTGGCAACCATGTAGAACTTACCACGTCTTCGATTTTTTTTGTGTTTTGTTGTTGTTGTTGTTGTTTTCATTAAAATCGTAATCTGTCAAACAACTTGGATTGTTTTCTTAGCTGCATGTACACCAGAGAACGAGGTGTAGACACATAAAAACAAACAGAATGAATGTTATAACATTTTGCTCCCCCCCCCCCCCCCCCCCCCCCCCCCCCCCCCCCCCCCAAGGAAAGTTTGTCATAACAGTGAATTCTATACACCTCCTTTACTGGAAAGTTATTGCCCAGCCAGGAGAAGGAAGAAAGGAAAGGGGGGAAAAAGGGGGCGGGGGAGGGAGGGAGAAAGAGAAACAACCGAAAAAAAATGAAAACAAAAGAAGGAAGGGAAAAAAAAAAAAACAGGAAAGAATGTCAGAAAACGAAAACAAAAGAAAGCGGAAGAAGAAAAAAGGATAAGAGAAAATAAAAAAAAAAAGAAACAGAAGAGACAAGTTCTGAACCGGAAGAAGACGATTTTTTTTTCTAACACTGACACAGTTTCCATTGTCATTTTGACCCACAGCTACAGATATTTCTGTTTCGGTGAACTTGAAAAGGGGGACAATTTTTTCTCTGTATCAAAGCAGACAAAGGGCGAAAATGTCGATTTTCAAGAATGTCGATTTACGAGATGTGTGCGTAAAGACGGTAATCTAAACACAAGTGAATAGCTTTTTAGCATATACTGAATAGCGTGAAGCAAACAACAACAGCAGCAAAGAAAGAAAGTCTTTCCCCATGATTCTGTGTCTTGTTTTGGCTTTGTGCACCCCACCCCTATCCATGCCCCTTCATGGACACACACACACACACACACACACACACACACACACACTGAAGAAATGAAATAGTGGGAGAAAGGGCGGGCAGTCATCATTTTGCCGTGTCATTTTCGTTTAATGTTCAATTTTTATATACTCTAATGTGTCTAAAGTGCTTTGAACTCATCGGTGAAAAGCGATCAGTAAGTTTGCGTTATTATCGTTTTTGTTATTGTTTTTATGGTCATGTTATTGTTGTTGTTGCTGCTGCTGCTGCTGTCGTTGTTGTTGTTCTTATTGTCGTCGTCATCGTCATCATCATCATCATCATCATCATCATCATCATCATCTTCTTCTTTCTTGTTATCATTATTGTTATTTTATTACTATTATCATCATCATCATCATTATCATCATCGTCATCGTCATCATCATCATCATTAGTAGTGTTGCATTATCCTTATTAACATAATCATTGTCATCATCATCATCATCATCATCATCATCATCATCATCACCATCATTAGCAGTAGTAGTAGTTGTTGTAGTAGTAGTAGTAGTAGTAGTAGAGTAGTAGTAGCAGCAGTAGCAATAGTAGTAGTAGTAGCACCAGCAATAGTAGTAGCAGTAGTAGTAGCAGCAGCAGAAGTAGTAGTAGTAGTAGTGGTGTGTATCATTATCATTATCTTTATCATTATTCACTACTACAACAATAGAAGTTTACCTTCACTTTAACATTCTTCACTTACACAAAAGAGACACACGAAACAGCAGAAATGCCATACATATAGCAGAGAACTGGTAAAACTGTCATCCCCAGTACAAGACACATCTTCCTCTCGTCAGCTAAGATAACAGCGGGTTGCAAGACAATCTTCACAAAAATAGCTTCTAACACGCACGCAGGCCTGCATAAAAACACATTCTTTACATACCAATGAGTATCACAATACGTTCACACGCGCGCACGCATAATACACTCGCGCGCGCGCGCTCGCGCGCACACACACACAGACACACACGCACGTGCGCGCGCGCACGCGCGCGCGCGCGCGCGCACGCACACACACACGGACGCGCGCGCGCGCGCGCGCGCGCACACACACACACACACACACACACACACACACACACACACACACACACACACATACATACATACACACCCAAGAGCACTTATATGTACCTTCACACGCGCTGGCATGAACACGAATACACAGTCACTGTCTCCCTTTCATGTTAACAGCTCTCTTGCAATATGCAGTTTGATTTCATTGGGAATGCAGTTGTCGTTCTCTGTGTTTTAGGGGCGCAATAAGTATGACAGACAGGGGAGAAGAAGAAGAAGAAGAAGAAGAAGAAGAAGAAGAAAAGATAAAACACTGTGGAACAAAAAAAAAAAACAAGACAGCAAACCAGAGAATAAGAACTGTACAAAACAAAATCAAAATCCAACCAAAAGAAAACAGCAGAACGAAAAAGAGTCTTTTTACCAACCACAACTGAAGGTGTGCACCATCCTTCAGCCGATAACGACATGTAAGGCACAGTTAACTCCCCTGGTTTGTATTTTTCTTTTTTCCAAGCGACACAACGCAGACGTCACTAGACTGATATGACGCAGAGATGCCCGGGGAAACACTAACAGGCCTCGGTTAATGAAAGAGATGATGAAGAATCGAACGCAACACCTCCGGCGATCGACTGAGTCCTGGCCTTGGTCTACTGAACAGCACGATAATAAAAGTCAGAGCATGCTGGCATGGCTCGGCGGAGCACGCCGCCCGCAGTAGCAGCAGCAGCAGCAGCAGCTGGCGCTGTAATTTGCCGTGTAGGCGCTATGAGAGTCTGACGAACACTACTGTGATGATCAGATTGCAGGTGTATTTCTCTTCCCTTTCGTCTTTCTGTCTGTCTGTCTGTCTGTCTGTCTGTCTCTCTCTCTCTGTCTCTCTCTCTCTCTCTCTCTCTCTCTCTCTCTCTCTCTCTCTCTCTCTCTCTCTCTCTCTCATTTAGCCTTTTCTAAAATTTATGCTTGTACGTGTATTGTTTGTCCGATTCCAATTGATCGTCCGTACTCTTCGTGAGGGCTGATGAAAAAAAAAAATATAAAATGAACACCAGTGCTTATCTGTTATCCTGATAAATAAAGAATTTTGTCTCGTTTTGCCTTGTCCCGTCTTATCTTGTCTCCTCTCTCTCTCTCTCTCTCTCTCTCTCTCTCTCTCTCTCTCTCTCTCTCTCTCTCTCTCTCTCTCTCTCTCTCTTTGTCTGTCTGGATCCTCGTTTGTTTGTTTGTTGTTGTTTCATCTCTCTCCTTTTCCTTCCAGTTAGTCAACGTGCCCAAGTCCAAAGCGTCAGAGGAGAGCGAGGAGGTAACTGTGTGTGTGTGTGTGTGTGTGTGCGTGCGTGCATGCGTGCGCGCGTGCGTACGTGTGTGGGTGTGTGTGGGCAAAACGTGTGTGTTTTTTCGTGCGCACGCACACATGCACAGAAAAAGGGAGAGAGAGAAGCACATCATGTACACGCGCATGAAGAGACACAAAAAGAGAACCAAAGAGTTTGATATCAATACAATGACACCACAAAAATGCAGGCACTTCCACGTTACATTTCTCAGACCAACAAAAGCATATCATACTAAATCCTCAGAATGGCTCAAGCCAAGGCAAGAGGGACACCCGACATTGAGGTTTTTGCTATTGCATGCGTGAGAGCAGGTAGGCTAGTCAGTCAAGTACCCGTGAGGGTGGTCTCGTGCCGATAGTCAGTCAAGTGAAGGTGGTCTCGTGCCGATAGTCAGTCAAGTGAAGGTGGTCTCGTGCCGATAGTCAGTCAAGTGAAGGTGGTCTCGTGCCTAGAGAGCGACGCTTGGGAACTGACAAGCCTAGCTCGGCTCGTGGGACGACTTGGGAGTTCAAGACACCACTGATTCAGGGCTCTTCTACAGATACTGCATAGCACTCGATCCTGTAGTCCTGTGGCGACCAACACCGTGCGCTGTAGGCCTGTCGGCTCGTTGTCTTCGACTGTTCAGTCTCTTTCTGGCAACGGAAGCAAAAATGATGATGATAATGATGATAATGATGATGATGATGATGATGATGATGATGATATAACATAAAAAGGAAGCCAGACTATTGGTGATCTGTCGTCCGTGAAGTTTGTTTAACGGATTCAAGCACAGTTCGAAAGATAACAATCTCCACGTGGTTTTGACAACCATGACTGGCTAGTTACACCAAAAATTTGGCAAGCACCTGACGCACACACTGGGTGACAGCCGCAACTGATGCAGCCACGGTAAATAGTGAATTGACAGTAAACCCAGTATTTCATATCACATCACATCATTGACTGTAAACTTACATCTGGGTTTGAGGAGGAATGGACCTATGCAGTTTGCCTGCTTTGTCACTTGTCATTGTGTTTTTATACAATCGTTTACTGACAGTGTACAGATCTAATATGTTTGACTGGCTTCTGATATCAGTATTTTTTTTTTCAGGGAGTGATTCTTCATCTTATGTATTGGTCATTACTGAACATTGTTGCAAGTGCGTCGGCTGTTTTAATAAGGACCTGTTTCAAAGACCGATAACTCTGTTAATTTTGGGGGGAGGAAGAAAGAGAGGGCAGGGGAGGGAAAATTAAAAAAAGAAAGAAAGAGAAAAATACGCGCGTAAGTTATTTTGACGTACCTTTTTTCAGTTTTACGCACAATAGTTAATTTTCGCGAACACACACACACACACACACACACACACACACGCACACACGCACACGCACGCACGCACGCACACGCACGCACGCACGCACGCACACACACACACACACACACACACACCACACACACACAATGTCGTAAAATGCCGACCAGTTGTTGATTCAGTTTATTTAATACGAAATGATTGTTGGTGGTTTTGACCTCAGTTTCAGTTCGGCAGCTTTTAGGCCGAGACCTAGTGTAACAATCAGTCCTTGTCGTGCATACTCTCTCTCTCTCTCTCTCTCTCTCTCTCTCTCGCTCTCTCTCTCTCTCTGTGTCTGTGTGTGTGTGTGTGTGTGTGTGTGTGTGTGGTGTGTGTGTGTGTGGTGTGTGTTCGTTCGTTCTTTAGTTTTAACGTCTTATACCCGGGAAGGTATTAGACGGGAAGGTGGGGGGGGGGGGGGGGGGGGGGGGGGATAGGAGAAATATAGGTATGAAAGAAGAGATTGTTAATGCATGCGTTAATATTGTTTAGAGAGTGTGTGGTAGTAAAAATTATATGTTTTTCCTATATGCCTACACCTACAATTCTATATAATGATCAAGCTTTATATGGGATATGAATTGTTGAAAATGATAGAATTAGTAGGCCTAGAAAGGAAATGAAGTTTACTATCTATATCAAACGTGACTTAACAATTAACAGAAATTAGTATAACAACAATTGAATCCAACAATAAATAACTATTCAAAGGAAAAGACCAATAGGACTAAGGTGTAAAACTTCTGAGAAACATTTAAGAAGATGGAAGTCATTTAACACTTTCCTGAACAGTTAATGGTATTTGACGAGTCAGTAAATCCCCTGTAGTTTTCGTCATTAATTCTTTGATACCCGGACAGTGTAAAATCAGGTGACTGATGGAGATTTGATTCCCACATACACATTTAATATCTTTAGAAAATTTTGTTTTAAAAGCATTTTTAAACGAATTTTGAACATCAGAGAACTAATATGTCTTGAACTAGTATCAGATATGTGATCTAAAATTAATTTGGAATTTATTGTGCTGACGCTTTTTATACAATTGTGTGAATAATGGCTATCTGATGTCTCAACATGTTATCAAACGTATCTTCCGCTAGTTTTTTCAATGTGATTATAATACTCGTGCAGATCTAAGATTTATGTTAATTAGAGTTGCCCCTTCAGTATTACGTCCTGCACTTTTAGCTGCTCTATCAACCAGTTCATTAGCATATATTCCGCAATGGGAAGGAACCCAGTAAAAAGTTACACTAATGTCTTTACATGCCAACTGATGAATTACATGTCTGATTTCTAGTATCATTTCAAGACGTTTTTTGGCATTTTGATCTTTGATAGCTTGTAATGCCGATTTGGAATCTACACAGAGTAATATGTTACAGCTATTCATAGGTAAACTCTTCAATATGGTGTAAAGCCATCAAAATAGCTAACAACTCCGCAGTAAAAACTGAATAGTGTTTACCTATATGATATCGTTTGACTGTTTTCATAGTAGGAATTACAAATGCTGAACCTGCATTGCCCATTATCAAGTACAGATCCATCTGTGAATATTTTAATGTAATCACTATAGTAATTTTCCATGTGATCATTAACTAAATTTTTCAGAACGTTTGGAGATTGACTTTTGCTCAATTCTGTATGATCAATGTCAAAAGTAGGTTTAATTTGTTCCCAAGATGGTACAGGTAAAAAAGCTGGCTTAATTGATATTTTTTACTTTTTAATTCTGTAGAATCAATCATGTCAGAGACAAACGAATTAATTGGTTCCAAACAATGTATTGTCTTAGCCCTGTTAACAAAGTCATGCTTAGAATTTAACTTTGTTTCTTCATTGCAGAATGAGTTATGTGCAAAGGATTTTAATACAAACTTAGCTGCAGAGATTTTCCTATGTTCATCAAGAGGAAGAACTCCTGCTTCTTTATATGATCCAAGATTGCAAGCATGAGTCGGCACTCCTAGTGCCAGTTTTAAGGCTTTACAATCTATACTTTGTAGTTTGTTTAATAAATGTTTTGGTGCACTAAAAAAGATTCCTGGCCGTAGGTTAAACGCGAACGAACTAAGGAATTAGCAAGACATAAAAGTGCTTTTGTGTCTTGACCCCATCGCTGTTTACTAATAATTTTGAGAAAATTTAAAGCTTTTCTGGCTTTATTTAATACATAGTCTATAGTTGATTCCACGTAAGTTTGGATGATAAATAAAACACCTAGAAACCTTACGTTTTGCGAATAATTAATGACACTGCCACCCATAGTGAAATCAGGCAGTTTTTCTGGGTTATGCCCCGAATTGAAAAGTACCATATGTGTTTTCTCTAATGATAAAGAAAGTCCATTTTCCTTCATAAATATATCGATTTTATTTAGTTCGCGCTGGTACACTTTTTTGGTATAGTTAAGTGCTCTGATGGCGTTTTACGCTTCATTGTCACCTTCATCCACATGCATATATCATCTGCATACTGGGCTAAAACTGTATCTTTTGATAGATTATTTGGAAGATCTGCTATGAGTATATTGAATAAAATAGGTGAAATAACCGAGCCTTGTGGAAGACCCATCTGAAGTTCTCTGGACTTAGAATATGTGCTTCCAACTCTTACCTGTATATAACGTTGTGATAAAAAATGTTGTATATAGTTATACATATTACTATCTATATTGTAGTTTTGAAGTTTTTTGAGTAATCGGTAAATGCCATACTTGATCGTAAGCTTTTTCACATCAAAAAAGGTTGCTAGAATATTTTTCCGTCTGCCAAACTGCTGTGTGTGTGTGTGTGTGTGTGTGTGTGTGTGTGGTGTGTGTGTGTGTGTGTGTGTGTGTGTTCCCTTCACTATTCCCTCCTATAGTGTTGAAGCATAAGTATTATGTGATATTACGTGTGCGTTGAAGAAAAGTTTAAGCGCAGAAATGTTGACATTGCACTTTTTGCTGAGATGACACGAAAAATAGTTTTTGCATAAAATTAACGAGATCAGATTGCCATTTTGATTCAGCACGACGTTCATCTACCTGTTCAATAGAAGTATCGTTCAAACGAAGTTTTAGGTAAAGAGGAGCTAATTGGTGCTTTTGGCAATGGTTATAATCACATGTTTGATTTTGGCTGGATAATCATTAAGTTTGAAACACACCAGTTTGACACTTTCGTGGGGAGATATTTCTGGTGTTTGTAGATTAATGCCATTTGTTTGGAATGACGTGTCGTCACTAAATAAGTCCGTCGTGACTTATGTCTGATATGGATAATGGTTAAGCATTAATGAAGACGCAGAATAGGATGGGGCCTAGCACTGAACCTTGTGAGACTCCATGTCTGACAAGTCTGCAGAGGAGGCTTTGCCATGAATAAGGACATACTGAGTCCTGTCACCTAAGTAGGACTGGATTAGTGAGACTGTTGAGGAATGGTTCAAATAGCTGGACAGTTTCTATAAAAGAACGGAACAATCAACAGTATTACACGCTTTTTTTTTTTTTTTTTTTTTTGAGGTCAAGAAAAACAACTGATTCGTGACTGATGATATATTGGAAGACGTGATTCACACATTCGTTATGATGCTGTGTGGCAGGGGTGATTGGATCGGAATCCAGATTGGAATGGTGGAGAGGCTTTGTTTTTCTCCATCAACTGAGAGGCAAGCCTATGAAAGTGTCTTTCGAGGGGTTTGGATAGAACTAATAGGTAGGCTATGGGTCTAACATTATTTGGACCCGTAGAATCATTCGATTCTGATGGGGATCACTTTGACATTTTTGAACGTTTTGGAAGACATTAGTTTCAAAGGATAAATCATATTTGTGTGTAAATAACCCAACAACATAAGGTAGCATAAGTTTGTGTAGAAATGCGGGTATGATATTAGGACCCACGGACTTTTTGTTCTTTAAATGTGCTATGATCGTTCCTACTCCATGTAAAAGAAGAGGTGCGTATGGAGTGAAGTTATGGATCCGAGTTTCTGATGCAAAACAATGTTAGGGAATTCGGACGTGCACATTCCTCTTACAGCCTGTGAACAATGTCTGATAATAACAGAAAGTGTGTGATAAATGTGTCCGGAGTAGTGTTGTTGTGCAGTTTTGTGAATCTGTATGTTTTTGTGTACAATAGTGTTTCTTGCCCTCCAGATGGGTAATTATTTGACTTAAGAATCCTGTTTGGGCTTTTCGGTCTCATTTGAAACAAATTTTCTTGATCTGCTCTTTGCATTCGTCAAAAACTGCTTCCTTGAGTCCGTCACAAAGAATAGTTATTGCGATAATTTTGGTGTTAATCACAAGTTCTTTTTGATATAACGGTGCGTGTTTATCTATGATGGTAAGGAGTGTGTGTACCAGAACGATAGTGTTTCATTGATGTGTGAGTAAATCATAAGTTAAGTGAAATGGGGAAATCTTATATCAAAGAGATATGCTGTTTCATTACACTTTTTGACAGAGCGGAATTCGATGGTCGTGTGGCCTTTGGGTGTGGTTTTGGAAGCCTGAAAGACCACATGCAGAAAACTGTCACTAATGCCAAAATGTACCCATTGAAACATCTAATGTTGCAGGTTTGTTGTTTGTGCCGATATGATCAATGAGAGTCGCAGTTGTTCTCGTTATGCTTGTTTGGGTTTATACTAACTAATGGACTGCATGAAGTGACAGTGTACATGTCCAGAGAGAGAGAGAGAGAGAGAGAAAGAGAGAGAGAGAGAGAGAGAGAGTGTGTGTGTGTGTGTGTGTGTGTGTGTGTGTGTGTGTGTGTGTGTGTGTGTGTGTGTGTGTGTGTGTGTGTGTTTTAACATGTCAATATTAAGTTTCCTTAAAGCAGAATAATTGAATTTTGTGACATATTTGGTCCATCAGACAGAGACAGAGAGACAGAGAGAGAGACAGACAGACAGACAGACAGAGACAGAGAGAGAGAGAGAGAGAGAGAGAGAGAGAGAGAGAGAGAGAGAGAGAGAGAGAGAGAGAGAGAGAGATGATGAATTGTCATAATCGATGGCAGTTGGCTCGCGTGCAGGCGGGGCAGAACTGACCAATATTTTACACCGAGCAAGAACTTTTTTTTTTTTTTTTTTTTTTTTTTTGGTAACCGTATTGATCGTTTGTGTGTTTTTTTTTTGTTTGTTTGTGTGATCAGTTATCTAAATGAAATGATTCAAATGAAGCTATTGTGTGTCAAAGAAATGTTTAAATTACTTTGCACATACAATGTACGAGCCCACGCGCGCGCGCACGCACGCAGGCACGCACCCACGCACGCACGCGCGCGTGCGCGCGCACACACATACACGCGCGCGCTGGCACGTACGCACGCACGCACGCACGCACCCACCCACCCACACACTTTAGGGACTTACTCAAGGGAGATAAATAAAATATTTCAGTTACAATGCTCCTAGAAGATTGCTTCCCATATGTTAGTTTCACTCAAGAGTTGTTTTCCCATAATGACATGGCTGCGCCCTTGACAAGTACATGGTTTCAGTAACCTTACTCGGTTGCATCATCGAATTTTGGAGAATTGTAAGGTAGTCTTAGACCATATGCAGTCATGATAATATACATCTTTTCCATCTTCGAGGTCAAGCACGCATTTTTGTTTTGAGATCTTGGTTCTTTTTTTTTTTTTTCAGATGGAGAGGTATTTAGGTGAAGACATAAAATGCCTAACATTATTATAAAATTGTGTGTGTGTGTGAGAGAGAGAGAGAGAGAGAGAGAGAGAGAGAGAGAGAGAGAGCATGTGTTGTTGTTTGTCGTAGACTGGGCCAACACAGCGAACTTTATTCAAGGTCACTAAAAAGTATTTTTAAAACAACCTGTGTCATTCTCTCAGACAACCAGAATCTCTGCGAAGGAGTAACAAGAATTGGACAATCACAGCAAAATTGCTTGCTTTCGGAATGTTCTGAAATGTAGAGATCCAAACTCGTCCCAACAACATTTGTGCAGATTTCCCCAGTTTCAATAATTGATGGGAAGAAGGTTACTTCCTGATGCACAAAAGACAAAAGGATAGGATTTTCACATTAATCACAAGCATGAATAAAATGTCAAATTTGATATGCTTAGCTTCGACACATTCTATGATTTTATACATGTACGTGCATGCACACATATGCGCAAGCACACACACACACACACACACACACACACACACACACACACACACACACACACACACACACACAGAAAGAGAGAAATAACAGTTTGTTTCAGCAGAATATATAAAAAATGTATTTGGTTCTGTGTTACTTTTTAGTGATTAACTTTTAATTTTTCTTGAGGATAATTGTTTATCCTTAAGTTTTTCTGGTAAGCTTCAGTGTGTTCAGGCATCAAAATATATCAGGGCTTGATGACTGCAATTCCTCAGTTTTTAATCTGGCATTGTCGTGCTTGCTTGTTTGTTTTTTTTTTCTTCACGTTGTCATACCACAAGTTTGTTTTTGTTCATGTGGTCATACCACAACCTTTCTTTTTTTTTCCCCAACTTAGGCAAATTCAGTTTGCTTCCTCAAGATCCAATTTATTTGATTCATCTCAAATAACTGAAACAAAAATTGAAATGATGGATTTTTTAAAAGTAACTTTTCACTTTCACAGGTACACATTGATGTGCCTTCCTTGCGCATTCAGCATTTGATGTTTCATTGATTTTTATGTTTATATTCAGTAACTTTTGACTTTGTCTTTGATGTGACAAACACATTAGTGTGCCTTGTTGATGATTGCAGTGATCAACATTGGATGTTACACTGAGTTGAAGAATGTGTATGTCAAATGGTTTTGATCTGTATGAGTTAAAATGTATTTTGTAATGCACATAACTGTAATTTCCAGATTTTCTTGGATTGTAGACTACTGCTACCAGTCCAGCTTTGACATCTTTCTTCAACAATGAATGGACTCTGTCGCCAAGTAGTTTGTACCCAGCTGTCTGCTGCTCGGGCTTTCAGGTACACATGTTGTTTTGAACTTGGACTGAATTTAAGACAATTGCAACAGTTTAAAACAGAGATTAACTCAACCATAGTGGGCCACCACTCTTAGTCTTGGCCTCTATGCATTGCTCACAGACAGGTCATGCCTAAAATCATCACAGTGGTGTAAACAAGGAAACTCATGCTTGCTTCAGTGTTCGCTGTTATTGTACAGTCTTTTGGTGGCAATAGGGTTAACTTCCATTCAGTGAGTATTCCACTTTTCAAGTTTGCCCAAGTTTGCTTTTTAGTCGCTTATTGGGCAAATCTATATATTTGTGAAATACTGTGATCGTAAACTTTTCTGTGTCAATGTAATCTTTCTTCATAAACTTTTCTGTGTCAGTGTAATCTTTCTTTGTCTTTTTTTTTTCAGTGGTAAAAATTTCAGCTAATTCATGTTTTTTACACACTGATGGGCCATATTTAGTTGTTTTCTACAGATATATAGGTTTATTTTCAATGCAAAGGAGGAAAGAGAGTCCAGTATGAAGCATAATCAAAAAATGGATCTGTTCCCCATACAATATTTATTCATCTTTATAAGATGTTAGAGCACTACAAAAATTTCATAAAGCAGTAAGTACACTAACTTTGATAGTTTATAGCATCCAGGCAGGCTGGACAGATTTGTGTCAGTTTTAGTTTTTTGGCAACAGTCTCAAGTCTGTAGAAAGGTAAGCCAAAGGTAATACTGTCATGACAAAGGTAAATGAAAGTTGTTGTTTTATTAGAAATGATTTTAAGGAGGAAAAAAATGTGACAGATGATCAGATTGGGATTTTGTCAGATTTTTTTTCCAGCAGTAACATTGATCAAGACATTTTATGATGGTTTTGAGAAACATTTTGATGTTGTGTAATCAGGACACCAGAGAAAGAGAACAGGAATGCATAAAGAGAGGACAGTCTCAGACTCTTGGTAATACAGAGAGAGGAGAATTGGGATGGAGCCTGAAATGAAGAGGAAAATGTAGATATGATGGTAATGATGAAAGTATAGATAAGGAATAAACAACAGGTGGAAAACGAAGAAAGAGAGAAAGAAATGTGAAGAAAGAAAGTTTTTTGACCGAAAATAAATGAGTAGGCCCATAGCATATGACAAAGCATTTTTTTTTAATTTGTGTGATAAATGGATTTATGAAACAAAATGAACACGGGTGTAACAATCAGTGAAAATTTTGATGGTAAAAACTAAAATAATCGAATGAAAAAATGTGTTACACATATACAACAAATAAGTGAAACAAGTAGTCAATAAGAGGATTTTTTTTAAAGGTTTATGTTTTAGTTGTGCAAAGACTAAAAGAAAGAATGGGTAAAGCAGTGATGAAGGCTAACTAGAGAAGCAAGCAAAGGGCTGAAAATAAAGGAGAAAAAAAAGTGGTGGTAAATGGACAGGATAATTTTGCAGTCAGTCAGAAGACCAGAGGCCTCTGGTTCAAGTCCGACATCCACCTTTAGCCTCTCTCCCACATATGTTGTGGGCGAGGGGGGAGGGGGGGGGGGGGGGGGGGGGGGGGAGGAGGTGTATGACTAGGATTCTAGTCATACAGATGAAAGACCAGACCAAGACTTCCACCCATCATAAATTTAGTGAAAGAAGAGAAACCCCAGGTAAATAAAGAGCTGTCACTGATAAAATAATGAAAGACAGTGTAAACTGATAGTGTAATAGTGAAGAAATAAGAAAAGGCATTGACAGAATCAGTGACGTGCACTTTCCCAATCACTCCACTTTTCTTCTTCAGTTTCCTTCCGTCTTTACCCTGTGCTTGTGAAGTGTCATTGGAAGGGGTAAGAAAAAAACAGTTCTGCCTATCAGATTCTGCTCATTCACTTCAAATGGTGACAGCAGTTTGTTTGGTTTTGAGTTTTTTCTATCAAGAATTTGTCAGTTTGACTGGCTGAGACTGCAGAATTCAGTCCCTTCAAAATACAGGTGCTTCAGCAGGATGGTTTAGTGGGGATCTCCTCTCTCTCTCTCTCTCTCTCTCTCTCTCTCTCTCTCTCTCTCTCTCTCTCTCTCTCTCTCTCTCTCTCTCTCACACACACACACACCACACACACACACACACACACACACACACACACACACACACACAGAATAGTTTGTTGGCTTTCTCTCTCTCTCTCTCTCTCTCTCTCTCTCTCTCTCTCTCTCTCTCTCTCTCTCACACACACACACACACACACACACACACACACACACACACACACACACACACACACACACACACACACTCTTTCCCATAGATGCACAGCCAGTGTGAACCTTAATGCATTGTGCATTGTTTCTTTATTGTAAGGGTCACTTTCCTTTTTTTTCTTTTGCCTACTATTATGGTCCTTAATGTTGCTGTTCTAATTATAATTCAAGAGGATATTTTCAGAGTACTGACCTATTGTAGATAATAGATCAAACGTTGAAAGTTATTTCCCTTCTGCATGATGAAAGGTGAAATAGGACGCATCGTGCAAGGTGCAACTGCAAAAAATTGCATGAACAATAGATCTCATTTGAGGAAAGAAACAATCTTTGCTTTCGTAAGTGGTGAACTTTTACACATTTTGGTTGGTCTCCATCACATGGTTGTACTGGTTCCATTATCTGAAAAGTCCCATTGAAGATTTTGTAATGAGTGTACATTCTTTTTAATTTGATAATTATTTCTCAATTCAATCTGAAAAACCTGTGTTTATGGTTTATTACTGTCTAGCCTACACAAACAGAACAAATGCTTTGTGAAAAGAATTATCTGATTAAAGACTTCAGCTTTTTTTTTTTTTTGTTTGTTTTGTTTTTTTTGTTTTTGTTGTTTGTTTATCATTATCTCATTATGAGCAAACAGAACAAGTTCTATGTTTAATTTCATGTTGGAACAGTTTTCACTTTTTTTTTCCTGTTCCAAAGGAAGTGGGAAAATCAACTTAACAATAAGCAATGTTGAATTGAATTTTTTTTTTTTTTTTCATTTTTACAAAATTTATAATGTTGGTGCCTGTTACATCCATTTATTTTTTTAAGATGCTGCTTGTTACTAAAATGTTATGACATTCTATTTTGGAACTATTTCAGGTTTGTTTTTTTTACTTATTTGTTTCAGTATGACTTCCCAGTCTGTTAAGATGTTACAATTTTTTTTCCTCATTTGACAAAGAACTTGAATTTGTGAAAAAGAAGAAAATGATTCCAGTCATAGATCATAACATATTCTTTCATGATCCTTAATCGCATTTCATATTACTTGTAGTTTGTATGATTTTTTTTTTTTTCACTAAAATTAATATCACTGCAATTAAAAAAGAAAATGTTATGTATTGCATATATCCAGGGTAAGTGACATTTGGGAGTTGTTTTCTGAAAGGCTTTTATTACTTAAAGGGCATCCCCTTCTCATTCAGGAAGTTTCCAGCAACTACAAGAAACATATTTTTGTGAGCTCAGTTTTTTAATTAAGATGATTTATTTATTATCAGTTTTATATTTTTCGTAGTTGAATAGCGGCCCTGCCCTGTCTGTACTTCCTGTGATTCCTCCACATCTACTTTGCTTTGTAAACAATAAACAAGTAGGGTAACTCTTGCTCCCACAAGAAAACAAACTCCAAAGAAATGCTGCTTATGACACCTAATCACCTAGCAGACATGACAGCACAGAGCACACAGAACAATCAAGGAAGTTCACATTAGCCTGAAATACATCTGTCTAAAATGTACATATTGCCCTGGAACATGTGACAGTACAGTTTTCCCCCTGTTTTTTTTTTTTTTTTTTTTTTTTCAAGATGAAATATGTTCAGATTATAAAGAAAGAGAGTGAAGCAAACATGATAGGATCAGGATTCCTGCTGAGTTTGACAACATACTTAGAGCATGACACCTTTGCATGGGCAGATACTGAATAGGCCCATTGTGTCACAGTGATTCCAAAAACGCAACATCCTCTTAATTTTACAGGTAAAAGAAAAGCTTGACGGAAGGTTGCCAAGACCATCCTTTTTTGATGAGGGATAATATTTAACCTTCGAGAGAGAGAGAGAGAGAGAGGAGAGAGAGAGAGAGAGAGAAACGACGAGGGAGGAGGAAGGGAGGGAAGTAGCAGGATCAGGAACCAAATGCTGCAATGGCATGCCAAAGTCAGGAACTAGAGGTCGATGATAGCGAGACTACATCTAGATAGCCACCCAATAGAGATCTCATGAAATGTAATTGATCTAAAGAGGGCTTATGCTGGATTTCACTTAACCAATAAGTTCCTATGATACATCATGAGTAAGTGTGCAACTTTGCAACGAAAGCAAAGCAGAAACATGTCACCATCTTTCAACAAAAAAACCGAGCAGCTACTTTGTGTGGTGAACGTTTTTTCCCTGTCACTGTGCTACAAGTTTCAGGCCTGTGATGAGTAAAAATTTGCTGTGACAGAAAATTTTGAATGGCTCCCTTTTTGTTGCTGGATAAAACTAAAATCTAATGAAACCCTTGTTTCACCATCTGCTCATGACAATTATCAGGCTCCATGCCCGCAATCAGCACAGTATGAATCCCGGCCCAGAGCTTAAGACTGTCTAACAAGAACTGGTTGTGTGCAGCACTACGGCCTGTCTTCAGGAGCTACGTAAGCTGTCCCGAGTGCGTGTGGTGGACAACAGTTCTCTAGGAGGGCTGCTGCCGTGGCAGGGAAGCCGGCACGCATCATCCACATCTACAACAAACAGGGGGTGGCCCATCTGGCGACAAGGTCCTGCTGGCCATCAAGGGGCAGAAGAAGGGGGCCTATGGTGTGGGAGTGAAACAGACTCAGAAACCGGGTGTACCCAGGTTTGACAGCAACAATGTGGTGCTGGTGGAGGACAATGGCACGCCCATCGGCACCAGAATCACTGTGCCAGTCCCCTCCATGCTGCGTTCACGGGAAGGAGACTTTACTAAGATTTTATCATTGGCAACCAAGTTTGTTTGAGAAGAAGATTTTTTTTTTTTAACTATTTTTGGTTCTGTTAGGTTTTTTTGTTTTTCAGTGATGGCAAAAAGTTGTTTAGGTATGCAGAATTTATTACATGTACGATTAATACAGGAAACTGAAAAGTGTGGACTTTATGCTCTGTGTGTGTTTGTGTGTGTGTGTGTGTGTGTGTGTGTGTGTGTGTATCTTTGACAGTGTGTGTAATTGTTAAGGTCTGTATGTTGGATAATTTTTGAGAGTCATGTGAGAAAGCAAAATATGCAACTGAAACTAGAAACATACTGGACTCCACCAGTATCTTATTTTCAAGTCAAAATTTAAATTATGCTGCACATAAAAAATTGCTGCACATAGTAAGTTTTCAAGCAATATATAACATGCAGGTGTGTGTTACACAATAATAGAAGATTCATGTTTCAACCAAATGATCAAAAAATGTGATTTCAAATTTTTTGTAGGTGAGGACATTGCAGTGACATTTGATAGGCTGATGAAGTGATAATGTAATAGAATGATACACTGACAATGTGTGTAGAATTTGAATTAAATGAGTTTGCTGGATATTTTGGAAACATTCTTGTGTGCTGTCACTTGTGCTCTCTCTCGTCATTTACATATGCATTATCATACACACACACATGCACGCATGCACATATGCACGCACGCGCGCACACACACACACACACACACACACACACACACACACACACACACACACTGAATATCGTTCAAACATGTACATGTTCACTCACACACACACACGCACACACATACACCGTACACACACACACACACACACACACACACACACACACACACACACACACACACACACACACACACACACATCGTGCGTATATATGCACATAAACACCTGCATTTGTACAACTTTAAGCACACATACAAATATATGCTTAGCTATGTTGATGACTCTCAAACATGCATCGTCTTACATATCATGTAGTTTCCACAGAACTTGGAATGATTGAAAACAAATCGTGTCTCAATAACATTTTTTTTTTTTCATGTGGGTATGACAAAGTATCATTGCACCGGTTAATTGAGCATGACCACTCCAACATGGCAGAAGCAAAATACAGGTTCAGTTGGAAAATTTGTGGATTTGTTTGTTTATTTTTGTTTACTCTGCAGAAGGTGTAAGGGTGAGTTAAGTGGGGTACAAAGTACCCTGATAACGTTTTCAAACATCCACTCAAAAGACCTGGCATTCTCATTTGAAAATTGGAATATTTTGATGGTTTTTAATCAGTGCAGATCTTGTGGGAGAAGGAAACTCCCATGGTGAGTGCGATACCCACATCTGCAAGAATTGCTTTCAGGACAAAATCATGCGGCCAATTTTCTTTCCCATATCAAGTGTCCTCCGTCTGCAGTCAGCCCCTTTTCATCTGTCAAACAAACTGAACCACAAGCTGTAAAAATCTCTCCCAAATTATCTTCGTTTCAGGAAGCTTTCTGACCCTTAGCTACAACCTTTCTATTTCATCCATCATAGTAACAACCATCACACGTTTTGCTTGTGTGCATGTGTGCATGAAGAGGCAGTTACCATGTTTTGGCTAATCCGTATTACCATTTGGAACGTGTGCTGTTAGGGTTCTTGCAGAGATAAAATGCTGGACGGGCATTTATTATTTCTTATAAACCAGTTGACAGTTGGAGAGTTATTGCCCTTTTGGTTTCCTATATGCCTGAGCACGAGCTGAATTTCTGTTTGACGCCTCTGCTGTTAGAACAGCTGTGAGACACGAAAAAAACAATGTTAATGTTTTGTAGATAGAACTGAGTGAGAAGAAAACCAATGCACTACCATCATTCTGCCCTCCATGTGACCAGGGAGTGGAATAAATGTTGCGTCTTGCTCCCATGTGAGAGACCACACTTGAAGCTCTTTCCTCACATGCCAGATCAAGACACACATCCACTGAGCATGTCAGCAGACTTAACCTCACGTCAAAAACCGCTGGAAACTCCCGCTTTGAGCATGCCAGTGTTACAAGGCTCATCTTCATTCGGCCACTGTATTGTGACCAACGTTTGTCCATGACTGGAAAAGGTTGGATGGGGGGTTTCTCAATTGCCTGCTTGATTCCATTGCACTGCTCTGGGGTCTCATTGATCGTGTACACTGATGTAATCATGTACAACTGATGTCAATGAAGCAGCTAGCTGACTGAACTGTGTGTTGGAATACTCTCCGCTTTAGTTTTGTTGAAAAATTCTGTAATGAAATAGATACGTATACATATGGGCTTTTGAGGATGCAGAAATTGCTACTCATATGGTATCTACATGTGTAGTTAGGGGATCAATGTGACTATTGTGATCAGAATATACAAAGCTGAAAACCTGTTATTGATTAAGGAAGAGGTGACAGTTGGTGGTGATGGTCTCTCATGGTAAACTGGTAAATCATGTGTGATTGTAAGAAAAGATTAGAGACTGTACTGTACAGTCAGACTTGAGGAAAGGTGAGAGACTGTACTGTACAGTCAGACTTGAGGAAAGGTGAGAGACTGTACTGTACAGTCAGACTTGCACATGTACATAGATACTGTTTATGGCTTACATCTGCAGTGTTCTAGCTGGGTCTGTAGCAGCTTAGAGACAGAGACACATGGTGAGGAAAAGCTTGACTTTACCCTTGGTTCAAAATCAACAGGGAAGAAGATTGAAATGGATCAACTAGTAATGAACAAGTTGATTGTGTGGAGCTGAACAGGGGCAGAATGTTGTAAATGCTCACTTGCCTATATTGGATGCAACAGTGAAATAAAATCACTTCTAAAAGACATGTGTTCAAGTTTTAAAGTTCTCTTTGTATTGCAGTGGAAGTTGTTGCTGCATCAGTCTTTAAAAGATCAAGACATTCATCTTGTGTGTGTATACATTGAGAGTTAACGCTCTACCAAAATTTTAAAAAATGTCAGTGATGCTGCTGGAGTATCGCAGTGTGTTCTCAAAACTTAGTGGATGTGATGTGGGTGTATATGGACCAGCCCGAATGCCGTGATACCTCCTTGATGAAACTGAAATTGTGTGCGTGTAGTTGTGTGTACACACATACTTGCATGCGTGTGTGCAAATGTGCATGTGTATGCGTGTGTGTGATTTGTGGGCTTGTGTGAGCATGCTCCTGCACGCACATTTCCGTACATGTATGTGAGAGAGGGAGATGCATCAGATGGCTTCTCTGGAGGCTATTGCGAAGGACTCATTTCTGGTATTGCATATCAAGAACCCATGCATTTCAGAGGCGAATAGAGACCAAATACTGTACTTTGGACCTGGTAT
>JADBJO010000071.1:145000-152500 GCA_016801955.1 Conus betulinus
CTGTTGGTCAGAGTGAGACACTGACACTGACACAATTTTATTGCCACCAGCAAAAGCCCTGTTGGCAAGGGGGTATCATGAATAATATCTGGCAACAGTTGCACACAACACACAGAGAGAGAGAGAGAGAGAGGAGAGAGAGAGAGAGAGAGAGACAGACAGACAGAGAGAGACAGAGAGAGACAGAGACAGAGAGAGACAGAGAGAGAGAGAGACAGAGAAAGAGACAGAGACAGAAGAAGAAGAAAAAAGGAGAAGAAGAAGAAGAAGAGGGTGATGGTTATAAATGTTCACGGTCATTGAATGTCAAGTAGTGTTAGTGTGTGTTAGAGCTGTAAACTACTCCGTAAGAATACAGGTAGACTGTGGCAACCCAGTTAGCCGAGGAGTGACGCCCGAGGCCGTAACTTGTCCATCAAAGTAGTAGCGACACTTTCCTTGGTATCACCTGGCACATCTGGCTAGTATCTGAGTAATGTACTTGAAAGGTGTTTTAATTCGTGTTCATCAATGGACTGTCTCAGACTTTGTTTCGATCCGCAGACCTAGTTAAGTTTAATTTTCAGATTATGTAATTCTTTTTTTTTTACCATAATATTGCCGTAATATCATGTATTTGTTATACTGGGTGTATTATTAAGGTATCATTTTTTTTTTAAACTGTGATTTAATGAAGGTTCTTTTTCAAGAAAGTGTGGCACCTACAAACACTACGAGTGCCGATGTTACTGACTTTTTATATTCCTTACTAGTTATGTCTCTGTTTAAATCGACGACTTACCTTCTACAAAGTCCATTACGCAACATTCTGTAACTGTACTTTAATCAGATGTTCATCAGACGCCTCCCTTGATTTCTCTTACTTCCGCTCGTACATTATCTAACCCTCCCCTTCTCTCCCCTCTCATCCCTCCTCCCTTCTCGCCTCTCTTCCCCTCCTTCACCCGGCTTCCCTCCACCTCTGCTCTCTCTCTCTCTCTCTCTCTCTCTCTCTCTCTCTCTCTCTCTCTCTCTCTCTCTCTCTCTCTCTCTCCTTCTCCTTCTCCTTCTTCTTCTTCTTCTCTCTTCTTTAAATGATCAGAATCTAATGGGAAAACAATTATCTTGATTGAATGTCTACAATGACCTACAGGAGCAGTTATGTCCCTTGATATCTTAATGGAGTGTCCTGCGCGTGCCTGTACCCATCGTCAACACAGCGCAGGCCTCCAGGGTGGTACAGGACTGCTCAAAGGGCAGGTGAAGACAGTGCTTCTCTGGGTCCTCCCCAGCACCTTCGGGGTGTTTCTTTTCTTCTTTGCCTTAACTAGGCTGACCCTGGAGAAAGGTCCTGTGACGGTGAGGAAAGACCCACTGACCACAGGGAAAGTCCTGTTGACAGTTGGAAGGACTACAACTTTGGATTTTCTCTTGAGGGCACATAAGACCGTATGGCGAAAGCTTGGCTGTGTCTGGAGTGGCACTGTCTTCATCTGTCCTTGGGCAGGGGTGGTTGGGTCTGTGGGGTGTGCTCGGCAGCTGGAGGGTGGTGTTTTTCGCCGGTGGGCTCTGCAGTCATAAAACACGGGCTGGTACACCCATGGGGATGCTACTTTAAGGCTGTTATGAGTTGCATCCTGTAGTCTGATTTACCTCTGTTCAGGAGCAGTCATGTCCCTTGATATCTTAATGGCGTGTCCTGCGCGTGCCCTGTACCCATCGTCAACACCGCGCAGGCCTCCAAGGGTGGTACAGGACTGCTCAAAGGGCAGGTGAAAGCAGTGCTTCTCTGGGTCCTCCCCAGCACCTTCGAGTCTTTCTTTTTCTTTTCTACAATGACCTACAGGTCTACATGTGACGGGACATGACACTGAATTCCTTACATCTGTCTAGTGCTAGTCGCTATGTTTCCTCATTTTGTTACCTTCTTAGTAAAAACCGCGTTCCTTTAACTAAGTAATAGTTTTCTCACTGGCAAGTCGACAAACGCATTGACTGACTATCTTTATTCAAGCAGGACAAAAATGAAGATGGATAGTAAGGACTATTTTGAGTAATCTCTTTTGATGCAAAGACTGAAGTGTGTGTGTGTGTGTGTGTGTGTGTGTGTGTGTGTGTGTGTGTGTGTGTGTGTGTGTGTGTGTGTGTGTTCACGGTTGTTAGACAAAAAGAGCTGCAGCTTTGGGTTAATTAGGATGGGCAGTAAAGTGACATAATCATTTACTTAAATTTCAGAGAGGGTACAGATTAATAACGGAGTAGGCCTGTGTAGCTATTATCTGACTGAAAGGAAAGTTGAATGAACATATGCCTATCTATTCATTGACCCATCTATCTACCTATTGGCCTATCTGTCTATCTACCTGTCTATCTATCTATCTGTCTGTCTGTCTACCTACCTACCTGTCTATCTACCTACATGTCTGTCTATCTATCCATCCATCTACGATCGATCGATCAATCGACCTGTCTGTCTGTCTGTCTGTCTATAAAACTGAAATAGAATTGATAACAGAAGGGCACACAAGAGCCATGACCTGAGATGAGTTTTATAGACGCGAGAGCTTACGAGGCGGCTTGCTTATTATGGTGGCAGGGTGGCATGGAAAAGACAGGGGGGAGGAAAGAAACGGGCGCGAAACAAAGTCAAATTAACCATGTCACTACTCCTCAAGCTGTCGTTGTTGTGGAAGGGTGTCTGTTTTGAACATTTTAGCCACCAGACACAGAAAGCTGCACCTATCACCGGACGTTACGACCGTCGGCCATTTTTTTTTCTTGCATGCGCGAGAGCCCCAGAACGATCTCACGAATTCAGGCTTTTCCTAGTCCCCCGCTCACCACAAGGATGTACTATGAAACGCCGACAGTCTCCAAGCTTGCGGGAATGTTTGGCACCTCATCTTTTTGAAACGCGTCTCTGGCCCCCACTGATTTTGACTGTAAAAAAATATAGGGACTGGGACTGAAATCCTTGTATAATGGGGAGCTTCTTTGTATGCCTTCTGATGCCCAGCTATACGTAGACTTTTTGTTTGTTTGTTTTTGTATTTTGTTTGTTTGTTTCTTACAGTTTTGTGGGATATCATCCAGCCCTGCACTCTGCCAGTTTCAGTTAGACCATTATCAGCGCACACATACGAGATGTATATTTTTGTGTATACATGTTATCCTTAGCCATCGGCCTACAAGGCCCACTCTTCCGAAGGATGGAGACATGATGTAATGTGTGCTCAAGACGTTACACACGCGTTAACACACGCAACTACAGTTCAGAGTGTCATTCGAGGACTTCTAAGGAACAGAGTTGGAACCAATGTTAACTGACTCCAAGGGAAAAGTCTCCGAGACTGTACTAAAACGGCTCTGGTGGAGTTTCGAACGTACAACTCCAGGACCATTGGAATTACGAGTCCGACGTTCTACCAATTGAGTAGGCTATTCCATTTATCTGTTTGTTTTTGTGCTGACGAGAAGTCGGCTCACTCTTGACATAGTTGACCCTGTCAGCCTGATTCAGCATGCACATGCAACTGATCTCAACTGATGCTTGTTCGGTTTGGAGTTGTTTTACTTCACAGTGCGTGGTGAATGTGATGAACAGATTTTAAGTTATTGTTTTCTTCCAAGTTGGACGATGACAAATATCAAACATGTTTTGTAACGTCGTGCGGTGTTTTCGATGTATGGTTTCTGAGTGTAAAGCGGTTGACTGTGTTCTTTGGTTTGAATTATAATCCTGTAACAAACAACATGGTTTATTCCAAGCGTTTTCATGGATTTTGATCCGGGCATTTAAACAAAAGAATTCCAGTACAAACAGGCAAAAACAAATCAAAAACAAAAAAAAAAAAAAAAAACAACAACAACAACAACAGCAACAACAACACACAACAACAAAGGAGGGGGAGGAGGGATGGAGTTTCCGAAAAGACTTGCAAGTTGGTGTTCACTTTGAAAAACAGGTGTGTGGCCATCATTACAGCCGAGTAAATCGACAAGTCATGCAGGCGGCAGGCTGCCTCCTTGTTACTCGCGCTCTGTCTCACATTCGCAGAGAAGGAGCAGTTCGGTTTGTTTCAACAACCTACACTTTGAACATGCCGTTGAAGGTAAGTGGCTGACCAGCTTGTCTGCAGTGCTCGTTTGTTGTGCTGTTGCCCCTTCTAGCCTATGGCGTTTATTATTCAGTTTGCGCGTGGAGACAAAACGGATGCGAGCGACTGAGAGCTTGTTCCAGAGCGCTCTACTAATTCAAGGTCGACTGATGGTCGGGTGAATCGTGGTTGTGTATTTTGCCGGGTCAGGGCTTCACACAGATGCCCCCCAGTCATGGAACGACTCGAAGATGTTAGTATATCGCACCATCAGCGCGGTGATGTTCTGCTGCCGTTGAAAGCAGGGCGCGTGATTCTTTGGACTGTTGATTTTTTTTTTTTTTTTTCGTTTCGCACAAAATATCATAGGTCCTAACAGATGGCATGCACACAAGCCTGTGTTCCACTTTTTAGCTTTGGCGTGATAACTTGATTGCATTCTAGGAAAGATAACATGCGATAATTGCTAGACCTCCCCCCCCCCCCCCCCCCCCCCCTCCCCCCACGCCCCCACAGTCTTCCCCTTCTCTGTCTGCACTCACGCAGGCATGCAAGTGCGTACATGTGTACACATGCGCACGTGCGTACGCTCGCACGCACGCACGCGCGCTGGCACACACACACACACACACACACACACACACAAACTCTCGCACGCACGCAACCCTTCCCCCCTCCCCCTCTCTGGCTTTCACTCTCTCTTTCCCCCCTCCTCTCCCCACCCCCACCTCTTCCTGCCTTCTGCTCTCACACAACTCCCCCTCAGCCCATCTGGTTTTGAACAGAAGACTGGCTGGACAAGCAGGCTGGGAACAAGTCCCTTGCATGGTAAAGAGCCCAGAACAAAGGCTGAAGGTGTACTCCTACCACCCTCCCTTTTTTCCTCCCTCCCCAGGCACCCCTCTCCTGAATACTCCTTTCAACCCTCCTCACCTTCCACATGCATGCACACCAACTAAGTTATGCACTACAGTAATGGTTACGTCATGTTTCTGCCACAATATCTGTATTCGTGTGTGAATGTGTAGACGCGTGTGTGTGTGTGTGCTGTGAGTGTGGAGTAGTGTGTTTTTGCAGGCGAGGTTGGTTAGTGGGTGTTTGTGCTGTGGTCAGTCTGATTACAGGGTGCTGGGAGGGGGGAAGTGGATACCAGTGAAGGAAAGCTATAGATGTCAGTAGAAAGATATATGTGTGAAGATACACGCAGTTTTGGGTGTCTGTTTAAACTTACATTATAAAGCAGAATTTGTTTTTCTGCCCTTTGCCTATTTAAGAGAGTTTATTGAAACTACCATCTTGAAAAGTACTTCATGTTCATATGTCATATGATTCACTTGATCAATGAAAATGTCATGTAAATCATTAATATGTCAGATGAATTATTTTATTATTGAAAATGCTATACTAATTACTTTATCATGAAAATGTTCGTATGTATTCTACATCTTGATTGTCCAGTTTTTGAAGCTCTCGAAAGAAGCAAACTTATGGGTGTAATACAGTTGATGCACTGTTCACAAGAGTCTATTACTTCAGTTAGGGGAGGCCGGAATAGCTCAGTTGGTAGAGTGCCGGACGCTGGTGATCCTGGGATTGGGGGTTCGCATCTCTGCTGGGGCCATTTCAGTACAGGGGGATTTTTCCCTTGGAGTTAACATTGGTTCTGACTCCATTTCCCATACAGTCATTCGGATGAGACTATATACCGAGGTTCCGTGTGTGAACGCATGCACAACATCTTGCACACCCGTAAAATCCCATCCCAACTTTAAGAAGAGGAGGCCAGTTTGGCCGTTGGTATGGATTACACGTTACACATAGCATGCCTTCCCTGAAGATGGAGTATGGCTGCGTTAATGGCGGGAGAAAAAAACGGTTGTACACACAAAACTCCACTGCCTGTCTATACAGGGAGTGTCTGCAGGAGTATCAGCCTGCGTATGCAGAAAGAAAAAAAAAAAAAAAAAAAACTTTAGTTAGGAGGAATTGGGGTTGGATGGGGAGGGGGGGGGGGGGCAGGTTTGCTTGTTTGTTTTAGGAGGTTTACTGCTGTACAGTTTTTGTTTTTCTGTCTCATGGCATTTCAGTGGCGCTGCCCTCATTCTGGTTCCTGCTTACAGCCACACCCTGGCTGATTCTGCTGTGGCCCTAGCACTGTCAACCGAAAGGGAGCAATCAGTGTCAGGTTGTCACAAAGCAACCCACCAGAGAAGACCCTGTACTGGAGCTGAGTCACTTTGGCGGTGTTCAGCGATAACTGTTCTGATTCAACATACGCAGGACACTGCCCACTATTGTACTAAGCCCCCTTTCTGATGACAATTAGTTGCAGAGTGAGTGTAAACATCTGTCTCTGGAAGGTGCCGTTACTTCGTCCAGCGATAGTCCCCCAGAACTGACTGACAAGACATAGAGAGAAGAAAATCAGAATTAAGGTCAATATGAGAGCTTAGCATGAAGGGCCAGAGTTTTTGAGTGCTAATTGAAACGCTAAGGGCAGGGACCTAGTCTGCCAACACACCGATGAGGGAAAAGCTTTATGGATCATCGGTGGGCCTCCGCTGTACAGCAGCCTTCGTCAGTGCCTCTGGGATTCCTGTTTGAGTGAACAAAGAAGAAGAAGAATGCTAATTGTTGAAGATGATGGATATGTTTTTTTTCTTTTAAAAAGAGAGTTTTATTCTGGTCTGAGACTTTACTACAAGACCACACTCTACCTGTGCATCAACCAGGTCTGAGAGATACATGTGTGTGCACTGCAGTGTCAATCAGGAATTTTGAGCAACACAGGTAGAGCACATGCATGAAGTTGATGAGTGCTGTGTCATTCCTGTCTCCCCAGTACTGCAGAAACCATCTCTGGGTAGAAGCTGGTCAGGGCCACAAGTAAATTAATGGCTCTGATGGGAACTGAGCCCATGATCTCCTAGCTGGAAATCTGCAACACAAACCACGGGGCCATGGCAGTTGGTTATTGCTGTGCAAAGTTGTTGAGTGTGGAGTTGGGAGAAAGGCAGACAGCATGTAGTATTTTTGTTTCACATGTATACTTGCTTGAAAGCAGTCTGGAATAGGGGGGTGGGGGTGTGTCACACTTGTCAACTGAAAATTCCATGCTCTGAAACTTCAGGGGAAGAAGGGAGGGGAGAAGGGGCATAGGTAATGCCTAATTTACCTCATACATCAACAATATTTGCTTTTGGTGTTTTCCTGTCTGGTGTGTGTGTGTGTGTGTGTGTGTGTGTGTGTGTGTGTGTGTGTGTGTGTGTGTACTTTTCCGTTTTATCTTATAATACTGTATTTAAGGTGCTTTCAGGTTATTTCAAAATGTGAGCGAGCCAAGTAGGGGAAAGGAGTTGGGAAGGGGGGGGGGGTGGAGGGGAGGGAAGATGGAAGGGATGTTCCCGAACCCTTAATCCCCATC
>JADBJO010000071.1:162500-210000 GCA_016801955.1 Conus betulinus
CAGTTTCCCAGAGAAACGATCAAAACATGCCAAGCTGGGAAGGCTACACAGGCAGTTGCTATGCCAGGGCAGAAAGGATTAAAAACTTCGACGGGAAACAAAGTCAAAAACAATACAAAATGACGCTGACATCAAGAGGTCCACGAAAATGAGATGGATAGACTGAGGATTGATTTCAGTCAAAACAAACAATTTTTAATGACTGGAAGAGACAAAAGTGGGGGGAAAATCATTTTTCCAGTTACGGTTGTGTAACTTTCATCAATGACTGATCAAAATATTTATTGGAACTCCAGTGGTGAAGTGAAGTGAGGCTATAGTTTACTAGATGGTGCTAGAAATTTTTGACATCCAGAGCAAAACAACCAGGAACTCCAAAACAGACATGCTTGTTGGCATTTTGGAGAGTTAGGCCACCCCTTTGTTTTAATTCTAGAGGGATGGATGGTTCTGAGAATTTGTAAGGCACAGCGCAAACAACCTGGCACTCCCAAGCAGACACACTGGTAAGGAGCTTGGAGAAGAAGGCCACATCTGTGTTAAATTTTAGACTGATGTTCACATCAAGACACAATTCTAGAAAGTGAAACTGTTTTCAAGAATGAATTGAGGTGCATTATGTGCATTATGGGGAGCTCTGGTTCTGCCATCTACACTGCATTTGATAGAAATGATATTGATGTAAAATGTGAAAAATGTTGGGGGGGAAAAAATGTATTCCCAAGCAAGAGTGTTGTCTTTAGTATGTTTTTAACCATACTGCTTTTTAAAAAAAAAGAAGAGAAGAAAAGGCAATTGTTGTCGAAGACATTTACCATAGCTTTTGCAGCAGCTGACATATTCAGTGTGAATTTCACCAATAAGGTGCAAGACAATGCAGCGCAACTTCTGTCTAAGATAAAACCTTAGCATATAACGCTTACATTGAAAGAACATAACCGGTATCTGTTAATAAAAATTACCAGAAAAATATTAATTTTTGCTTCTTTTTCTTTTTTTTCTTCCCTGTGTACGCAGGCAGATATTCCTGTGGACACTCCCTGTATAGACAGGCTAGGATTAATCCCATCTACCTAACAAAGAGAGTGGTTTTTTTTTTTTTTTTTTTTTTTTTTTCTGTCCCAATCTCGGCGCCACCTCAGAGGCAGTGCACCCACGCCGCTCATTCCGACACCCCGTCCACAGCCACAGTCCGGTCGGCCCCACCGCAGCCCCGGCACCGACAATCCACAGGGAGCAGTCACTGTCAAGTCGTTAAGAGGCAACCCACCGGAGGAGACACTGCACTGCTGCCGAGTCACTTCGGTGGTGTTCAGTGGCACCTGTTCTGATCTAATATACGCAGGACACAACCTACTAAGCCCCCTCCTGATGACAATAATTGCTCAGTCGCGGAGCCGGCGTGAGTGAGCTCTCCCTCCGGAGGGCGCCACCACGTCCGTCCAACAGTAGCCCCCAATGGACTCACCGATACCTGTGACCCTGACGGAACCAAACCAAGGCCACAGACGTGGAGAGGATATCGAAACTATGAGAGCAGGGCATGAAGGGCCACAGAGTCTGAGACATTCTTTTATGCTGATCGATGACAATGAGGATGATGATGATTAAGATGATGCTACGGATTTCCATTTCGATCTGAGACTACATCACAGGGCTGTACTCTACGCTTCCTTTCGTAATATATCCCGGCGTCAACCAGGCCCGAGAGATACAGACACCTGCAGTGTTGGTCAGGAAATTTGAGCAACACTGTCAGAAACGCATCCATTAAGTGGATGAAACTCGACTGTGTGGTCCCAGTCTTCCCAACTGAGTCCGCAGCAAACTCAACTCTGGGTAGGAGCCGGTCGGAGCAGAAAAACCCACATGACTCTGATGGGATTCGAACCTACGACCTCCCAGCTGGGAGTCCGCGACGCTAGAGAGTGGAGTTTTATGTGTATGACTTTTTTTTTTTTTTTAGCCATACTCCAACTTCAGGGAATTAGCTTGTTTCTGAATGGCATTTGTTGAACCTCCCAAAATATCCATCTGTTTGCATAGCAGAATACCAAATACAGCTGTTCACCAAGTGAAAAACAACCGAAACTGCAAGATTCAGTTAACCAAGAGATTGTTGAAGATAGAGCATCCAGTTTCATTGCTTCCACTGCTTCCAAGTGTGTGCGCCAAGTGGTGAGATTTACCAACACGATCTGAATTAAAGCCTTGGGTTGAAACCCCACTTCTTCAGGAAAATGTACACACTATGTTCTATCGTAGTTCAATGTCAGTGAAGTGCTTGAGCTGTGCATGTTCATATGTGTGATGACAGTAATTAAGTGTGTCAAGATACAGGTAGGGAAAGAAGGGGCAGGGTGGGGGGAAGAGTGGTATGGGTGAATGTGCGAACGCTTGTGAAGCACAGCAGGGAGAACAGGTGGTGAGAAACTGTTCATTTCTGTCATTGTTTATCAGTCATGAATGGAAAGTTGGTTGGCGTTGCTGTGGCAGGACCATGCACCAAGCTTCATCCAGAATGTGGATGCTCTGAAGTCCAAAGGAGTTGGCAGCGTCGTGTGTGTGTCTGTCAACGACCCATTTGTTATGGCCGCCTGGGAAAAGTCTTTGAATGCCAGTGGGAAGGTAAGTGCTTCTTTCTCTGGTTTTACCTCTGTTGTTTTCGACATGTTTGCATGTCCATGCGCTTGTGTGTTTGTGTTATGCACAGTTGAACATTGGTCCATTTTGATGCACATCTTAATTCAAGAATTCCGTGAAAGTCTGCATGTGTTATGAGCGCTAATGGTGTGTGTGTGTGTGTGTGTGTGTGTGTGTGTGTGTGTGTGTGTGTGTGCGTGCGTGCGCATACGTAATACGTGTGTTCATGTATCATTGGCTGTCTTTAACATTCATTCATGAGTGACCACACACACACACACACACACACACACATGCACACACTGAAACCAATTTATTGTGAGATTTAACTCATGGTTGTACTCACACACACACACACACACACACACACACACACACACACACACACACACACACACACACACTCGCATACACACATACATACACACACACACACACACAGCTGTGACTGTCACCCAAACCAGAAAACTTGGGGCTGGGCTGGGAAAGCAGGGGAGCATCTAGGTACCTATGTTTCAAAGGAAATGGGTAGCCAGCAGGCAAGTCGCTGATTTGTTTGTTTTATTTTTTAGACTGCTTTTGGATTTTTTTTTTTTTTTTTTTTTTTTTTTTTAAGAAAAGCCCAGCAGTGGGAGTTGAGGGAAACTCGTGTAATCTCCCCATCTTTATGATGTCTCTCACATCCCTTTGCCTCCCTTCCAGTCCCATATGGTCCCGTGCTGGGTATTTATGATAGGTACAGGTATTCTCAGTTCTGTGTTTGGACTGGTGTAAGTTTGCAAAATACTTTTTTTTTCTAGTTTTGTTTTTGAATATTTTAAATGCACAAAGGTTCCAATTACTTTCAATTTTAGGGACTGGAGTGGACTTTTTAGTTTTGGATTTTTGTTAGCGTTTTCTTCATTGCTGTTTAAAACCCTGTTACAGATGTGCAAATCAGTTCACCATGAAAGCCTTTCTGCAGGGTCGCATGATGTGAACAATGCAGTAAGCAATAGCAGGGGTTTGACTAGAGATGAGAGATCTGACCATATTTGCGCCATGTAAATAGCCCACCTAAGTTGTAATGGCAGATAAGTCCCCAGACCAAGAGAACACTTTCCTCAAGATGAAGAGTATGTGTGTGTGCATGCGTATGTGCATGTGTATGTTTGTATCTGCATATGTGTCTGTGTATGTGTGTGTGTGTGTGGTTAAGGAGAAATGGTAAGCAGATTGAAAGTGTGAGGCCGGGGGATGGGGTTTGAAACAAGGAAGTCAGAAGAAGCAGGGCAAGGGAGAGTCCTAAAGTGACATTGCAATGACTTGTTAATCTTGTGTGTGTGTGTGTGTGTGGGCAGGTGAGGTTCCTTGCTGACACGTGCGGCGAATTTGTCAAGGTGAGGCCATGCTGACTCCCAAGGTAGATTGTTTGTTGTGGGACTTGACTGCAGGTTTTCCCAGTCTGTCCTTCCTTTCACTGTGTGCTTTCAAAGATGAAAGATGGACAGAAACCAGTAAATGAAGGAATGAATGCAGTCGAGTCAGGGAAACCATCCTTAGAGAATGAGCGAAAACTTTAGGAAGCAGTGAAGTAGGTTGAGGAAGGTCAGGTCAGATCCTGTAGCTCATAGCCCAGCAACCATGGAAGCTGCATCAAGGCAGAATGGTGGGCGCCAGGTGGAGTAAAGTATGGTCTGGTTACTGAAAATGTTTAGAGACAAAGGGAATGTTCATTAAGGTGAGCATAACCATTCTCTCTGTGTTGGAGCTATGAGCATCCTGTCTTGCAACAAGCAGAACATGATGAATGGTCAGTCATTCGTGACCTTCGTAATGTTAGTGTTTTTTTGTGTTTAGAACGGATAGAAATCGTTATTAACAGCATTTCAGCATCTGTGATTTTTGTTTAACAAGCCTTGTTGGATACTGGTATCTAAAATTGGGTCAGATGAATGCACATGTGCCATCACCTTGTCAGTACACACATTTGATCCGGTTTAAAAGATGTTTTTCTTGAGAACTGATTTGTTTGAAAATTGAGAGTAACCCAAAGTTGTTTGTTAAGGGGGGGGGGGGGGGGGGGGGAACTAAAATTTCAGTATGTTGATTACAAGGCAGCTCTTCCTTTCATTCCAAACTCAGATCTTGCACATCCATTGAACTATGTCTGTCCCAAGTACCCTGAGGTTCACTTTGTGAGATGAACACCACATCAAAGCTACAGAGGGGTCCATACCAAGTCACATCGGTTTGCAGCAGCAGTGTGGTTATGTCATGGTGTCCTACCTGGGAGGTTGTTGGTTCAATTTACGTCAAAGTCATTTTATTTGACGGATTTTTTTTTTGCACTGGCTGCCTCCTACCCAGAGCTGAGTTTGCTAGGGCTCAGTTGGAAAGATATTGGAACCACACAGTTAGGTATCATCCACTGAAAGGCTGTGTCTCTGAGGGTGTTGCTCAAATTTCCTGGCCAACACTGCAGGTGTCTGCATCTTTCAGGCCTGGTTGACACGTAGAGTAAGCCCTGTCATGTAGTTTCAGACTAGAATGGAATGCCATAGCATCATCATCAACATTTTCATTGATCAGCATAACACAGTTCACACATTCTGTGGCCATTCATGCCATGCTGTCATGCTAACCTCAGCTTTGATTTCCTCTCTGAATCACCGCCGTTGGTGACGTTGTGTTGAGGTTGCCAAGTTCATGGAGACTGTGGTAGGATGGGCTAGGTGGTGCCCTCTGGAGGGGGATGTTGACTAATGGTGGCTCCGCAACTGAGCAACTATTGTCATCAGTTGTGGGCATACCTGGTGGTGTTCTGAGTATGCTGGATCAGAACAGGCACCACTGAACACTACCTAAGTGACTCTGCAGCAGTGCAGTGTCTCCTCTGGCAGGTTGCCTCATGACAACTTGACAATGGCTGCTCCTTATGGATTGTAGTGCCAGGGCTAAGGTGGGACAAACCAGGATGTGGTTGTGCGCAGAACGAAACAGCATGGGGGTGACGCCAGTGAAGTGGCGTGGACAACTGGACAGCAGGGACAAGACACATCTATTGCTTTGAAGTGGTATTCTCCCCATAGAGTGAGCGTCGTGTGGGTGCTTTGGGATCAAGACACATCTGTAGCTGAGAGGTGGTGTAATCCTCATAGGGTAAGCCTTCAGGCACTTTGTAGAGACGGGGGATGAGTGGAGTTAGGGATGAAAGGAGGAGCTGGCTTGACAGGAACCTGCTATATTTAATTACTATTCTCAGGAGTTAATGCTTGACATGGACTGATTTTCAGCAAGCTGACTGACCTGTCAGTGGACTTGACTGCAGTTCTCGGCAACGTTCGCTCTAAAAGGTCAGTGTAGTCTGTGACGCAAAGCAGAAAAACGAGTGACAAAAGGTTTATGATTGATTGACAGCTTCACTGAATCGTATAGTGTATTGCATGATCTGCAAGGCAACACTAGTTGAATATCAAAAAGAAGAGGTCCCAGTGCTAACGTATTCCCCTTGATATCTTCCCCTCGATTGAATTTTGAACAGATTCACATCCACTTTGTGTTTTTTTGTGTGTGAATTTTCAACCAATGTCCACTGAGTCTGACCAAAGATCACACACAGCTTGCACGATTTATCCATGTCATCGAATCACTGTAGGACTGGAAAAAAGCACTCAGCTAGCAGCCAGTCATCTGCATTGTGAGCAGTAACCAATGAGAAGGCACAGTGCCCAGAAGTTGGCTTCCAGTTTTTTCTCCCTGCTGCTTATTCTGCACAATTGCTGGCTTAGAAATACCCAAGAAAATGTATTAGCAGGAGTTTCTGCTGGTTTATGATTAATAAGATATCCATTCATCCAGTCATCAAAAGTTGGTGCAACATGAACTGGGTGGATTGCCTGTGAGCTAGATTTAGAAACATCTCAAGGGAGACTCGGTCCAGGACAGTAGCTGAGGGAACCTTCAGGTTCCACTGCACATCCAGATTGATCAGGTTAGCCCTGGGTTGGTGTGCCTCAGGCATTCTCAGAACATCGACTCTTTGTCAGTGAAATCAAAAACTGCTTGTGCTTTATTTCAACATCGATGGTGGATGTTACTGCACCTGCCATGGTTGCATGGCTCAGAGGGCAGCAAATGAGGACCTCTCCATCCATAAAATGCCAGAGAAAGGAAGAAAAGATGAAGTGACAGATACGGTGTTGACAGCAGATCTGTAAATGTTTTGTCAGCTGAAGAAGCCTAGAAGAAGTTGATATAGAGTTAATATTATTAGCTGGTTGGAACAGAGCCTCTGTTCTGACAGCATAGGAACACAGCTTTGTGCTGAGGTGGGATGGCTCTTTGACATCTGCTGTCATTATCATAACATGTTCGGTAATGAATTTAGTTATACCACATTTAGTCAATCCTCCAGGTCAGTCACATCGATGACTGTTCAAACCCAGGCAGAGCAATGATTTGCTTGCATCATTTAACACTTTCATGCTTGAAGTTATTATTCAAAAATAATTATTTTTTGAATTTGTTTGTGTTTTTGCTTGTTTTCAGCAACACTGTGGTCCATTTCAGTCTGCTTATCAACATTTATTTATATTTTTTTTTTACTTACAATGGCCAGCAATCATGCGGGAAAAAAAAGAAAAAGTAGGAAGGATATCATCTGTCTGTTTTCTGTCAGAAAGCGTGTTTTGAAAAGAAGTTTTTCTTTGTAAGTATTCGACTCATCAACTCAAGACAATCAACTCGCCCCATACTGCGAACTTCAAGACCAGAAGTATGTTTCCCTGATGGCTATCGAAATGGCTGTATTCGCAAGTGACCACTGGGCCTAGTGAAGCGTGCTTGTGGCTATCACCCCTACTGTGGTCCCTTGACATTGTGATACATGCCTTAAGCAAAGTATTATACTGACAAACAGTAATTTGCACTGACAAGTTTCCTGTATTTTACTTGGAAATGATGGAAGTGGGGTAGTATATCCATTGGAGTTTCAAACAAGATAATTTCAGCAACACCAAGGATTTTCTGATTGCAGGACAAGAGAAAATGATGGGTTTCAAATGCACACTGGTCAGATCTTGTTCTATGATGTTGACCTTTGTTTTTTTCATTTTGAGTTTCAATGCTGCCCTTTTTTTGTTTGGCCTCGATTTGAGCACACTCTTTGCATTCACATACTTGGATAGTGTTCTTCAGGATCAACCTCTCCATTCCTGACATCAAGTGTCTAAAGTAACGTTTCTTTAGCAAAGAGGGGCCGTAGTCAAATAACATCAGGATTTGCTCGCAGCGCTGATGATTGTAAGCTCGAATCACTTTGCAATGTCAATTTTTTTTCGATGTTTGAAAACTCTCATTGTCTACCCAGCTGTAAATGGGTATCAGTGTTCAGTTCAGGAAAGGTAAGATGTAGCAGAGGGAGAGAGATGGACTCCATTTTCCATCATACCTCGCTCTAGACATGGTACTTCCATCGTACCATGCCCCAGACATGGTACTTCCATCATACCTTGCTCTAGACATGGGTACTTCCATCGTACCATGCCCCAGACATGGTACTTCCATCGTGCCATGCCCCAGACATGGTACTTCCATCATACCATGCCCCAGACATGGTACTTCCATCATACCTCGCTCTAGACATGGTACTTCCATCATACCATGCCCTAGACATGGTACTTCCATCATACCATGCCCCAGACATGGTACTTCCATCATACATGCCCCAGACATGGTACTTCCATCGTGCCAGGCCCCAGACATGGTACTTCCATCATGCCCCAGACATGGTACTTCCAGCGTACCATGCCCCAGACATGGTACTTCCATCATGCCATGCCCCAGACATGGTACTTCCATCGTGCCCCAGACATGTACTTCCATCATGCCCCAGACATGGTACTTCCATCATGCCCCAGACATGGTACTTCCAGCGTACCATGCCCCAGACATGGTACTTCCATCATGCCCCAGACATGGTACTTCCATCATGCCCCAGACATGGTACTTCCATCATGCCATGCCCCAGACATGGTACTTCCATCATGCCATGCCCCAGACATGGTACTTCCATCATGCCCCAGACATTGGTACTTCCAGCGTACCATGCCCCAGACATGGTACTTCCATCATGCCCCAGACATGGTACTTCCATCATGCCATGCCCCAGACATGGTACTTCCATCATGCCATGCCCCAGACATGGTACTTCCATCATACCATGCCCCAGACATGGTACTTCCATCATGCTATGCCCCAGACATGGTACTTCCATCATGCCATGCCCCAGACATGGTACTTCATCATGCCATGCCCCAGACATGGTACTTCCATCATACCATGCCCCAGACATGGTACTTCCATCATGCCCCAGACATGGTACTTCCATTGTACCATGCCCCAGACATGGTACTTCCATCATGCCATGCCCCAGACATGGTACTTTCATCATGCCATGCCCCAGACACAGTAAACTTTGAATAGTTCTTTGCTGCTTGATCACAGTATGAAATCTATCTTGCATATTCTTGCAACTTTCTGTTGGATGATAAGACTTGTAGCAAAAATAATGTGGACAAACTGATGAAGAGCTGTGACTGAGGTTATAGCTGGCTTGATTTTGTTTGTTTGCTTCATTAAGTTGGTGAAATGTCTTCACTCTTAAGTGTGTGCATGTGCCTCCAAATGAGTGTATCAAAATGAAAAAAAAAAAATGCTGGAAAATTATATAAAACTCTGTTTGTAAGGAAGGCGATGTTAACTTTGAGAGCCTTCTAGACAAGGTTATCATTAAGTACATTGTGAAAAAGTGTGACAGCTCAAGCCCTTAATTGCCGAAGCTATACTTGAGCCAAAGAATGCAATGCGGTGACTGTGCAACAGTGGGTGTAGTTGTACTAGCAGGTTCGGCAGCCACTGTCAAGTGATTAAGCTTTCCTATCAGTTTGATTTTACTTTTTGATTTATTTTTCGGCATATGCCAGTTTAGTGATCTGAGTTAGCGTTTTCACATTTGCTTTTTCAGCAAGGACTTTTAGATGAATTTTCTTTGCATCTCATCATAGTCTCTTTCAGGTTGCAATGGTGGCTGAGGACGGTGTGGTCAAAGGAATCAGTGTGGAACCAGACGGAACTGGATACACCTGCAGCAAACCTGCTGACGTCATGAAATTTCTGTAACAGTGCCTTGTCAGCATGTTGTGCTGAAAGCAGTTCCGAAAGGGTGGTTTGGGGAAGGGGAGGGGGGGTGTTAGTTTTGCTTTTTTTTTTTTTTTTCAATCTGAACCCTGTTTACTAAGGTCTTGCTGCATTGCACAGTAGCCTACCGCAAATCTTATGAAACTGATCCCAAGATATTGTTTGCAATTATTTTTCATTTGTGGTCAAAGGAAAACTTTAATTGTAGAGATATTGTCATGGCTGGACATTTCCAAGTATGCAACTGCCCCCAGCATAATAAGAAAAAAATGGTGGTTTTTCAATCTGCTGAGTTCCCATTTGGGTTTGTGTTTGTAGACCCTAGTCTCTTAAAGAAATAAAGTTCAGGAGGATTGTGTAACTAAAATGTGCTTTAAAGCCTAAAATCAGCCAGTCATTCTTTTTAACGGACGATTGTGTTCTTTTATTTCTTTGTTCATTCGGACAGCAAATCTGAGGCCCCAATAAATGCAGTGCATCAGAGATTCTCAAAGGGACCTAAGAGTTTGTCCCACGTTGGCACATCAGCTGAACAGGTTTCAGCTCTAGTATGTTGGACAGTCCTGGAAGAAGGGTTCCACTGTCGTCGTGGGAGATGTTTCCTTGGGGCGCACTGCAGAATCACCAGTGTGGAACTTGGTGAACATATGTTGTCCCAGCTTGCAAAGGTTGCATTTTGGAACAGAAAGTCATAGTAATGAAAGAATTCAAAATACCAGAATTTAGCAGAATCATCTTCTTAGTGAAAATGTTTCTGCAGTTTTCTATCCAGGTGTTGTCAGTGCAGTTGCTATGTGTTCATTTTATGTCACTTGGTAAAATGGGCACCTCAGATGCTCCTTTTGTTTACTGTGGTCGTTACCAAAGAAAATGGTGAAAGCCTTTAAAGCATTCAGAAATTATCCAGTGTTATGATAGAGGTTTGTTTTCCCAGTTTCTTTACTATGGATTGCAGATAATTTCTGCTGTATGATAATACTCATTCCTGTAACTAAATAGGTTGATGCTTGTGTGATGAGATGTTTATTGTCATTCAGTCTTTTTTTGCTGACATAGCTTTTATTCAGTGTTGAAAGTGTTGGTTGCAAGGAAGCTTTGACAACTCTGGTCAGCACTCCACTTTGTTTCCATATTGAAATTAGTCAGCATTTTCCATACATTTATTGATTTTAGATATTTTTCCATCCATTTTGTTTTTTTGTGGCTGGTTGAGGTAATGTTGTGCTAATAGTTTTATATTTTGAGATAAGGTGACATTCAGAAAGCATTGTAAACACAATACTTATTCATGCCAGAAATAACCAGTTTTTCTGAAATGCTTCCAGATTTTTGTTCACACAGAACAAGTTGAGAGAATTCTTGAATAAGAGAGACAGAAGGACAGAATATCTTTTTCAGGCTGTATAAAACATAGGTTTCATTAATGATTAAGTGATTAGGGAGACTGCATCATCGAGGATTGAATGATATGACAATTGAAAGCTTCATACTGTATGCCTCAGAGACAAAAAAAAAAAAAAAAAAAAAAAAAAAAAAAAAAAAGGTGGTGACAGGTGGTGACCACATACTACTTCACAGAGAGCTGAATGATTAACTAAAGACAGAGTGAAAAGGGCGACTTGATACCCACAGGACAAAATTCAGGTGATTGAATACCATGAGGGCAGTCATAAAGTTGATTAAATGCCTTTGGGTGAATGATTGTCTCGTTGGGAAAGGACAAAGACTGACTGAACACCTCTTTAAAGACCCAGTCATCAGGGTGACTGAATTCATAATTGAGAAAGGACAATGGTCAAAGGCACTTAAACTAACACAAGCAGGCACCTACTCATGTCACACATACTTGTCGTAGATTCACAACTGCGCAGCATTGCATGCTCATAATCAAACTGAAGACTGATTATGACAAAAGCTGATGGTGTGAAAAGAAATAATCAGTTCATGAAAGAGACACCAAGGATGAATTCTGAGAGAGGTAACAGCATCTAGTTAAACAACAACTTTGACCTCCTTGGCAGCTGGTTTGAAAATTCAGTGGAAGGAGGCTTTTCAGGGGATATAAATATATAAATTTAACCTCTGGTAGAATGGTTTGAAAAGTAAAGGACTCAGCAGAGGAAGTAATTTATGTTTTTAAGATATGAAAATAATCATCAATTTTTTTCACAAACAACAAATATTAAAAAGTTTACATTAATTGAAAAAGTTATCATATGTTATTGTAGACCCATTCATAAAATTCTTGACTTTATTACCGCACAATTTACATCTTTGACTTTACTCAAATATACCCCAACATGCTATGACCATTTCAAAATCAATCTGGGTAAATACCTGCTTGGGATTACCTGAAAATGAGATGGCATGTGTTGACAGCAATGATGGTCTTTTCATGCTAATGGTTCTTGATTTGCTTATGTTGTGGGTGGTAGAATCAGTGTTTTTTCCAGAATCTATGGCTGGTGATGTGAAAAAGGTTCAGACTTGAAAAAAAAAAACAACCCCAAAACATTCCAGTTAATTAAGTAAACAAACATAGCGATCTCTTTGCCACTAAAAATGCTCTCTCTCTCCCATGACCAATGCACACACTGTTCATTTCATATGCTTTAATATGAATCTTTACACCTGTACACAACTTACAAAGCTAGGGGTATTTGCACTGATTATCAACCATGTCCATATGCTCCGTCAGCAAAGCTGCCTCAAACAAAATGGCCATTTGACAACTCGGTACAGCAACATGTTCAACTCCACAAATGAACCAACAAATCAATCAGAGAAGCTGGAGAAAGGGAGGCATTGCTATGACTGTAGCCTACTTAGTTCTTCCATCAACGCATATCCATCATTCAGCTGTTGGACTGTGGGGTGAGGGGACTGAAAATACACTAAAATCCTCTATCTTACACGTTTGTTCATGCACACAGTCATTTTGTATGGTGGATTTTTACACGATGGCAGACCTGTTTATCATAAATTTGCTACTGGTGTACTTTCCAACAACAAAAAGGTGTATTTT
Organism: Conus betulinus; assembly: GCA_016801955.1. NCBI lineage: Eukaryota > Metazoa > Mollusca > Gastropoda > Neogastropoda > Conidae > Conus > Conus betulinus. The sequence continues at coordinate 175,348 of JADBJO010000071.1, forward strand.
CAAGAAAGGATGTGTACAAATAGTGGGAGGGGCAGGGAGAGGAAGGGAGTGGATACTATCTTCCAAATTTGTTTATGTTTGTGGGTGAGAGTGGATACAATAAATTTATTTGGGGAAGGGGGGTCCTCATCTGCCATCAAACAGCAGAGGACTACATCTGATCTTGTAGCAACTAAAGATGATTTCTGGGCTGCCGAATTCTTTTAGATGGGCTAAAATTCTGCTTAAAGTCTTCAGTGCATTCTCTAATAATCTGCTTAAAGCTTCAGTGCATTCTCAAATAAAAGTTCTTATTTGTAAAGTAAAATATGTTCCTCCAACACAAATTACTTTAAAACCTGGTCCATTAGTATTTTGGGGGCACAAATTCATACCCTCCAGCTATTTTTTTTTCATGGCCTGTAGTCACCGCTATTGTATCTACATATTAGCAGGTTGCTAAGGAAGCAGATTCAGCCAGACTTGAATTCATGTACGAGAGCAAGAGTCGCGCGCTCTTTGGTCAAAACAAACCAAAAACACCACCATGGTTAAACTCCATTAGAGCAGTTTGTCTCTATTTTTTTTCTTACATTTCATTATATTAGTTTGTCATACTTTTCTCGAACACGCACAGAGTGTGGCAAAATTGTACAGGTAAGCACACCCACGTTTGGGGGACATTTTGAATAAATGCAGTCATAATTCAGGTCCAACTGGCTTTGCGAGTTGCAGATGACAACTATGTTTATATCAAATCAAATCTGTCTGCAATTTAAAGCCAATAAAAATGCTGTACATGCAATCCCAACTAGCTTAATTTGTGCAAGAGACAAGAACTAAGTATACCCCTTCTGCCTGCTTGTATTAGTTCTCTGCTACATAAACTTTGACAAAACTTGTTTTACTTCCAGCATGGCAGCTTAACTACAGGATTATTTTGGCACAAAACTTGAAGCTTCCTCACACAATAAGTACGATTAGAAAGTCTGATCCGACAGATGCTTATTTAGTGTTCCTGGAATTCTCGTGAGTCTTCAACACTAAAATACACACATGCAAGCTAGCACTGGCACATGACCCCTTGACAACACACAACTTCAAGAGACAACATGGTGTGAAAACTGATCTATTTACAATCATGTTGATACAACGTCCTGTGTAACTGCTGCTCAAAGGCAAGCAAGATGACTTGCTGTTTGGCCACGTTCACACCTTGAATTCAGGTCAAATTCTAACCACACTGCTGGTTTGGCACAAAATAGAAATTTATCAAGGGGAAAAAAAAAAAAAATCACATCCAAACCAATGGTCACAGAAACAAAATAACTTGCTTTGAGCCAGCTATCATATGACGGAACAGCAAATGCACACTACCATCAAGTGTAAATCGAGTAGCAAAGCAGCTGATGCCAACTGCTGTAAGCATTATGGAGGCCTGAAAATGTTGACTTTTTTTAAAACCTGTATCAATGTTTTCATTCATTCTGCATATTAGTTCAATTCACTGGCATCTTTCAAGCGGAATTCACATATACCATCCCCAGGTTTGATAACTTTGGTTTGGTTCTTCACCAAGTAATCTGCATTTATGGCCTTGATCCTTAGAGTGAGACTGTCTGTCAAATGTGTTATTCATGAACACACACACATGTGCACACACACACACATTTGTGTCCATTTCACTGTATCCACTTTCAGATTCTATGAACCAGTTACCCAATCAAAAATGACAGCTGTTTTCATTGCAAAGTTTTGTCCACTACACTCAACTTTAAGCTTCTACGAATCAAGTCCAAGTTTTCATTATTATAGCCCAGCTGACCATGCATCTTTTTAAGGGCTGTTAAACTAGTACTGGGGGGGGGGGGGGGGGGGTCCTGTGCTGAACATGTTTAGAAAAAAAAAATCCTGAAAAAGAAAACCAACAAAAGCAGTAGATGACACAGTCCCTGAAGTACTGACACAGCATACAAAAGTAGGCTGTGCTCAGAGCGCCAGCATTCCCCTTGGTTTCTCTTCCCCAGTTAAAAAGTCGCATGAAATGATAATGAAAGAAAAAAATGAATACATAAACCATATGGGCTAGCAGACACTGCTTGTAAAGTCATACAGGTTTCATTACCAAGTCAAATTAACAACAAAATCTGGCATGTCATAAATTGCCATCAGAAAAAAAAAAAAATGTATAAGGGTTTACAGAATAAAGACGTCAGAAAGGCAGAAAACCAGTAGACAATCGTCAAAAAAAAGATTTACAGAAAAGAGAAAGTTGCTAGCACAGAACTATCAGAAGGTGTGGTAGGTATTTGTACTCAAAAGAAACCCCTGCATTCCCACAGAGAACCAGTTGCCCTACCGTAAATAATATTTATTTTCTTGATCCTATACCTTGTCTGTATCCAGCAGATCTTAGAAGCACACATGACTAATGATGTCTCTGTTCCAGATCCACTAGCACAGAACAATAGGAAGTAACCCCCCCCCCCCCCCCCCCCCCCCCCCCCCCCCCCCCCCCCCCCCCCCCCAAAAAAAAAAGAGGAAAGAACCGCCCTCCGTCCCACATCACACACACTCTTCTTTCAATCACAGCTTTAGCATCATACCACGAAAATGTGTTCTGGCATAATCCACACTTATTACAAAGCTTTTCTGTGAAGCTGTCTTTACGGATTAAATATAACTAGAACTTTGGATAGTTTTCTACAAGCATTTAGCATATGTATGGCATAATCGTCAAACACAAAAACTAACGGCTCCCACTGCCAATAAATCTAGTGGCATTGAGAGGCAGTGCACAAAATGCAAGTTTTTTCTGCATGAGTGATGCTATTATAAATACCTGGTTAATATGGTGATCTGCAATAAGACAGTCCTGGTGACAACCTGTCCAAATCACCTGACTGATGCTGTAAGATGGAGCCACAGCAAGCTTCCTGTGGTTCTACAAGTAAAGGAAATAAGATGGGCTTAAGGTCTGTGGTGGCCAAAAGTTCACCATGCCTAAAGATCTTTCAGTGCTAGTGTGAATTCTTCCATCAGTTTAGCGCACAAACATGGACTACACAACTGAAATTTCTTCAGGCAGACAGTCTGCCTATATCTTCAACACAGACGCAGAACTAACACTTCCGACAATGCCACCATGCCCCAAGGGTCAACAGTCATGTGCATCTGACAGCATGGCACAACTGATTAGCATATTCACACTTGTTATACCAGCAGGGGGGGGGGGGGGGGGGGGGGGGGGGGGGGGGGGGGGGGGGGGGGGGGGGGGGGGGGGGGGGGTGAGGGGGGCAACAGGCAGAAGCAATTCACTGATATGTATCTGTTACAATTTAGAGCCAATGTTGCTGAAAACCTGATAACTGAATAACACCAACCCTAGAGAACAGGTTCCAGAACATGCTTCATGAAGTACCTTGGAAATGATCTAGCGGACAGAAGCAATAACAAAGATGAGACTGCAGATAGTAAAAAAAAAAAAACTTATCAGTACATTCTATACATGCTATATACAATAACCTAACTTGTTTTATGCTTGCAAATATACTGAAAGACAACATTCTACAAACTATGAAAAAAAAAAAACAACAACAAACAAAAAAAAAAACACCAGAAGGCATGTTATGATCAAAAGGTAATGCACGGACGATCACCTACTGGTATACAAATCTCGACAATACTGAAGAACTTCCCCTATCATTCAAGCAATATTATTACAGGAACACCTTGGACTTCTTAGTTACTGTGTCCCAGTCTCTCCAACACGGTCCAGAACAACTTTCCCTATGACCTCAATGTTTGCGTAATGTTTCTGTCCATTCCATTCTAGTCTTCTCCTTGAGGCTTTCATCAGAAAATCTTCAACTTTTCTCTCTGCTCTTATTTCATAGGACTGCCAAGCAGAGACCAGAATATCAACATCCATAACTGCAGACGTATGTCAATTGGGGGCTAATATCACACTATGCCATAATTATTTCTTTTTAATTCTTATGTCACAAGAGTGCAACTGGTAATGTAAGAAAGAAATTTTGTTGGTTACATTTGAGACTCCTGGCAACAGTTCCATAGTTTTGAACAAACATTAAACCAATGATTTTTTTTTTTTCTCTTCATCAAAAGTTGATATTTACCAATACAAATCTCTTTGACGGTTTGCATATCTTTGCTCTCACCAAGTAATCAGCGCCTGAAAGGGTAGTTTAGTGTCATGTCTTTTGATGCATGTTCCAACTTAGACGCAAAACAAAAATGAATGCAAATACCATAAGTTTAAAAGAGGCACAGGACTGTCAAAGATTCACCTTGTGCAGGATTTGGCATGATGGAAGGCCAAGCCCTTCCCTCTCCTTCCCCCATCCAACCTTCCAGGAACTGAATCAGGTACCCACTGCAGCTGGGTGGACAGAGTTTTCCAACCCCCACAGGCAAACACTCTTGTCCACTGGACCATGGGCCCCCTCTAACTACCAATTCATATCTCTTTCAAGGATCCCACACCCTTACCCTCAACAAGTAAATCAAGCCTTTATTGCTTACAATCTAACCATCTAAACTTCTCTCATATAAAGTTCAGTGTTTAATACCATAGTGTGTCTGTTGTTTCATCTCTTTCCACACATGATGAACAAAAGGCAATGGGGTAGATGAAGTAATGACATGTTTCTGGTTAGTAACTGTTTTCTTGTAATCAGCTGTGATACCAGTTTTTTTTTTTTCTTAAAGGGTCACGACTCCATGCATAAGGAATTGTCACTAAATATAAGTGCTTCTCACTCCTGAGTATCAATAAGGTTTAAGAAAGCAACTGGACCCCCCCGACAAGAAACAAAATTCCAGAACGATAGCAAGAGCCAAGCTGAAGTCAAAAACTGGAAAAGAAGGGTGCAGTGCATGCACATGCAAACTATACACCATCCACCGGAAACAAAGCCCATGAACTGAATCTAGCTGCACAGGTGCTTAAGACTGATTCATACACCAATGTCTCAAATTATACATAACATTTCTACTGGAAGTTAAAACAAAGTGAGAGAGATCCCAGTTTCTTAGACTAACATAAAAAAAAAAAAAAAAAAAGCGCATGAACTTGGTCTCTCAAGCTCTGTTCTGGAGCTAACAAGTCTGAAACGCATTTTGCCAACAGCTGACTAATCTGGTAATAACACTGGAGACAATGAAATAACTCTGGTCCCAAAATTTGCTGTCATTCAGATCTCCAAAGTCACTTTCTGTTAAAATTATAAAGATGCCTTGTTTGTAACTGTCAGTGCTTGAAAGACTCTTATTACATAGAAAAAATTCCCAACGCCAAATCCATTTTTTTGAAAACAACATTAACATGGAAGTGGGCTGCTTAAGCAACGCTAACCATAAAAAATTCACAGCACAAACTGTAGAGAGAAGAATCATTCTGTAAACAAGAAACAAATGGACTAGGAGGTGGAATCATGACTTTCACAAACTATATATGGCCACACATACAAACACAAAGATGCAGTCATCAAAAACAACCACAGGCAAGGAAAAGAAGTGATTGTGGGGGTATCATGAGAAGGAAAAAAGTAACAAAAAACAAAAACAAAAAAGAAAGACAAAGAGAACAATCCAGGAACAATGAACAAACGAGAAAAGGGAGATGGAGTTGGGACGACAGAGGCTGGAAGGGGTGAGGTAGTGTGGACAAGGGAGGGAATAACAGCACTAAATCTCTATAAGGGGAAGAAGGGCAGAACCCATAATTATGGAAACTAACAGTTAAAAAAATTAGGACCACCAAGCCATGGAAAGGTCAAAGATTGCAAGAATAGGAAAACCATTCGAATGTTATGTAGTATTCTCAATTCATGCAGATAAAAGAAAGGTTATTCAGTCAAAACGGCGCCAACACTCGGTTAAACATGTCACAGGTCAAAGTTGCTCGCAGCCTGAAAACAATGCCAGTCCTTCACAGCCAATGGCCATCCTGCTCTTCAGCACCCTTTTCACACTGGTCACAGAAATTTTAATCAGACCTCAGAATTTTTTTCACTTTTATTTTTATCATTACAGCTCCTGTACCACACTTCTCTTTACGACTTTTGCAGAACCTGCACGCAAACCTCAAGACATATTTTCTTTTTTCAAGCTGAACACGTTGCGCAATGCCACTCGGCCAAAGACCATCAACACAACCCCGAGGCACAATCCACAGCAACATCCACTCATATGTACAAGTGTTAAGGAAAAAAATATGGACTAATGCCATCCCAGCATGCCACAACCATTAATCACTTTACGCATCCAATATCCACACACGTAAATTAAAAAGTCAATTAAAACAAAACAAAAAAAAAGGCATATCATTTGGAAATAAGTGCTTTTGAAGAAAAAGAAATCAATGTTTAGTTTGGGTGTCCCCCCACCCACTCCCTCCTTTTTCCTCTCTAAATCCTTCACCCTCTTCATTCCATCCACTCCAATAACAGTTAACACGTTGAATTTAAACTTGAAAATTGCCCATGTTTGCTTCCGTCTCTTGACCACTTCAAGTGCACATTCAGAGTTTTCTCCCTAGTGCAGAAAAAAAGAAGAAAAATATAAAGAAAAAAGTAATACAAATAATGCAGCCATACAATCAGGCATACGAAAAAAAAAACCAGTTAACAGTTAACATACTTCAATCACCAGAGTCATTATGAAAGTCAAAAAACAAAACCGATACCATCTATGCTAGTTCTGTGTAAACTGTTGGGACACGCCTGGATCAGCTCTGAATGGTGGAGAATGAGTTAAGAGTTTCAATGTAAATAAAGAACATAGAACAAAAGGTATATTTTCTACTCTATACAATTAAGCATGGCTGCAAGTGCATCTGAAATATTCCATATTTCTGCTGCTTGTTTTAAATGATCTCCAAGAATGGCAGGTCTATCTGCGTGCCCTCCAACATTTCCACTGTGGATGAATGCATCTGGCAGATGAAACGGCATTAGGCATCACTTCTCTCTGAAGATCAATACTGCCTTGATGTGTGTCACAGAAGTTGGGTGAATCTTGTATCAGTGCAAGACTTGTTCTGATGAATTACAATGCACTGCACAGGATAATCTTTGTGCAGAAACACTCAATGCTGTAGATTTAAAGTGGTGGGGGGATCTTGACCACCAACGATGAATCATACCAATTTATCATAAAATGAGAACAAATAATTCATTTCAGTGCCAAGAAAGTGAAAAAATCAAATGATTAATGGTTTACTTCATGCTGACAGCGATTTTTTTCTGCAAATATTTACAGTGACTGACAATAGCACAGCTGATTTCACCGAGTTTAATTTTCATAGAAGGAAATGGTGGACTAAATCAACAGTCTCTTGGGGGAGAACAAAACAACACAAAAAAAAAAAAAAACTAAAACAAAACAAAACAAAAAAAAAAAACAAACAAGCAAAAAATCAAAATAAACTTCAAAAATACTTACTCAATTCCAAAAATCATGATGTTGTACATAAGTGTTTGCCTTCAAATTTATGTACAAAATAACAGCCAACAGGGTTCATCCTCAAAAAAAGGCTTTTTACAAAATTTTCAGGCCCAACTGGACAAAATTTTTCAAACTCACAATGAACTGAAGACTGTTTGACTACTTATACTTCATACTAAAAAGAAACACCTTGTTTGTAACCAGAGAGCAGGAACTATTCACTTTGATCAGTGAAATCAGAGAAGACAATGCTCTGAAATCTGCTATAGAAGTTATCCGTGTTAAAGCTCATGTTTGGTGAGAGTGACCCTGCCGTTTTCATGGGACAAATGCCGCTGGTGGGCATGCTTAAGCAGTTTTGTGCCATCAGTCGGTGTAACAATTCAATCAGAAAGAGGCAAAGCCAAAACATGGGTGTGAAGGACTACGCCTGTTATGCAGATTGTCGATAAGCTGATCCTTATCCTGACGAGCACTTCAAATCAAGTATTTAACTCGCTAGATCTGCTTGCTTGTCCCATCAACTGAGAAATGGAAATTCTATTTATCTGTTATAAGACAGGCGTTAATTTCACCTGATTTTGCATTAACTTACCCTGAAGCAAATCTATTCATTCATCATCATGCTATTATTGACAGAATCCGGCTTTCTAATTATCGTCTTGATCAAGTGAAAAAAAAAAAAAAAAAGAGCTCACTCATCATAATGCTACCAAAAACATTTTCATCCATTGTAATACTATTTGTAGGGTCTAAATTCCTATTCTGAATAACTAGGAAGCTCCTTAGTGAGTCTCTGAATCCATGCGATTAACTGAATTCACTTACAGCAACCACACTATCTATTTCTTTTGAGAAGACAACACTTAAAAAATTTTACAAAGCCATATCAGGTTTTACAGGCTTTTTAAACCTTAAAAAAGGTACCTTAGTTTCTACCAATTTTTCCAGATCTTTGAAGACTGTGAGAATCCTGGCAAAGTGCATGCCTACCTGCTCCCCCTCCCTCTTTATAAAACTGGAGCTCAGGCTCCAGTTTGACAAATTTTAGAAGAGTGAATTTCCGTTTTCTAATCCACTGGACACTCACACCCCTGCACTTGGTACATTTTCATGATTATTAACACAATGTTCAAATCTGGTGTTTGTTAAGGTATTTATTAACCTGGATGGTCATAATTTTCAGCCACAACTGTGCTCATGCAAACTGTAGAAAACCCCACATTCCGTCTAAACTCATCACAGACACCATTTAAAAAAAAAAAAAAAAAAAAAAAAAAGAAAAGAAAAAGGCAGCATGCAATATCTAAGGTCAATGCACCGTTGATTTGGGCCATCTGCCATGACAGCCCCTCGATCTTTGACAAATAATCCACCATTTCATATTCACATACAACCAATGGCTCTTATCTCCATCCCTAAATTTAGTACTTCCACACATGATTAACAAAAAGATATCTGACAACAAGTTTCCACTTATATGTGACACAGCAAAGTCTGCACTCATTCCACAGAAAATACATTGTCCTTTGTTTCCCTTTCGGGAAAAAAACACAAACAAACAAAAAAACAACATACATAATCGTACACATGTAACAAATCATCATAAGAAAACAAGTATCACCAGGTGGCTTGTTGATTATAGTGTCATAACCAAACCTTGCATTCCATACAAACATTACTGAAAAATACACATGCACAGGTATTTACAATTTTCTTCAAAAAACAATATTGACTGATGACTAAACAGGCAGCTTGCCATAAAGGCCAAAGTCCATTTCATGTGACCGGATTATTATAGCCATCTATTAAAAAAAATATTGATCACAACTATACTCTAATAATAAAAAATGGGTGCTTCAGTCTCACTGTTTCTTCCAGAATATCATTTGAGAATCATAATGCTGCAATAAAAGAAAACAGCACATAATTGCTGATAACCAATTATAACTTCACCAAATTTTGTCACTTGTTGCATTGGCACGATGGGGTAGGGAAGGTGTGGAGGAGAGGAAGGGGAGGGGGAGGGGTGGTGGAAAAGGATACAATCTTGTCTAGTATACAAAGTAACAAAACCTCAAACATTTAATGGCATATTAATAAAAAAAAAAAAAATTCTAACAGTTTGAGTACAAGTTTATTACTTACCATTTGTTCATATATTTTTTTTAATCCATTCATAGGACCTTCTTCACCAAAGGGTAGTTTGGAGCCATGGGCTACCAGCCCATTCAGGATCTGGCTATATGGAGTGTAAAACTTCATTCCCTGATTACAGTTCAGACTACCACTTCTTCCCTAGTACCTCCACAATTAACACACGGACCATCCTGATTTCCAAATTCGGTAGCTTCTTCATTAATGTGGTGAGGTGGACTCGCATCAGATTTTTTTTTTTTCTTTTCACTCTGTAGCTGGCAGCTTGAATGTGTTCATCAACAACTGACAAAGTTCAGAGTTTAGTGTTCTTTTAATCTTAGGTAGGCTTTTTGTTCATAATTTCAGCCAGAGCAGGTATTACCACTTCTATACTAGATCAGCCACATCTCTCTTCTGGTTCTCTAGAGTCTTTAACTTTGGTTTGTTTGATGCAAAGAGATGCAAAGGGGTTTGGAGAAGAGTTTTGTGCCATGTTGGTGGAAAGAAAGGGCTTGTTTTAGGAGTCTCTTTAATGTAGGGGAACACCAGAATAGACAGAGGATTGCAATACTTTGTAGGGGAATTTTGGGATCTGACCGATATCATAATTTGATATTCCAAGTATCGTAATTTGATATTCTAAATCCCTGAAGGTCTGGTGAATAGACTAAAACAAAATGAACAAAACAATCGTAACTGGATAACTGCTAATCCATCATCACTTGTGACAGCACAACATCATCAAATAATAAAAACAGTTAACTCAGAATCAAGTAAGAGGGAACACAGCTGCGTTTCTGAGAAAGCTAAACTATGAAGATTTTCAACTGGAATTTTTCATCACAATAAAAGTGGTATGGCTGATACCTGTGTGACAATGACTACCCAAAACTGCCCTCTCTTGTTAAAAAATACAGGAATCCCACTTCATCTTTTATTATTCCAGAAACTGAATGAACACGTATCCCACCAAGTCTATTTTCCTGTAACAGTGATGATCCTTCCCCCCACCCCTTCTCCTACTACCACAATATAATTCTAATCACTGTAATTAATGACTTATCAGGTCAGCAGGAACAGTAAGTCCACTCTACTCTTAATGGATAACATGGCTTGCCCTTTTTTCCATCAAGCATTCTTCCACAGAGCAAACAAGTAAATCATTTACACGCTATAATACAATACATTGATCTGTAGGAATAGTTTTATACATATCAGATAATTCAAAAAAAAAAAAAAAAAAATGGCAACTTTTCCTTCTTTTATTTTCTCTCTCTCTTTTTTTTTTTTTTTCAAATTTACTGGGTTCCAGCCACAAAGTATCATCTCAATTGTAACTCATTATGATTTCCTCACTTTGGTTTCCACTTTTAAGTTCTCAAATGATTTCTACAGTGCTTCTTTGTTGCGTAAAACTAAATGAAATTGACAGCAGCATTGAGATCCACATAAAAAAACCTTCAATTTTTTTCTAGCAACAAAATGTTTACAGCATAAATGCAAAACTACAATTTGTCTAGATCCCAAAGTTCTGAACCGAATACACCAACTGAAAATGAATATAATGTATGGGTTTTCTAATGAGACAAAATCTACACCACAAGACATCAGCCGTAGCTATGTCATTCCAACAGTTCCTTCACCAGAACAAAAAACCGAACGCAGACCACACGGAATCTTCGCTCACTGGGCCCAGTTTTGCACTCACACGTACTCAGGATTCTGACATATATATATATATATATATCTATATATGTATATATATCCAAGAAATGTACTGTGAAAATTTGAAGAAACTAGAAGAGGGATGAGGCTAGATGGGTTTGTAGAGGAGAGTTGTCACATACTTCTTGCGGAATCGGTGTGTGGCACTCAGCACCATCACTCCATCCTGAAACACCAAGTCCACAGGGAAAAGCTGTCATTGTCATGCACTTAGTTTCAAATAAAGAATGCGAATCAAATACATTTTTTTTTTAATCAAACAGGTTAAAAGCATCCAAAGGGGTATCAGGCTGTCTAATTAGGGCTTTTACTTACCTTAAAAAAAGCCCGTTGAGCAAGCAGACACTTCGAGTGATGCCATGCATGAACAGATTGTGTGTGTGTGTGTGTGTGTGTGTGTGTGTGTGTGTGTGTGTGTGTGTGTGTGTGTGTGTGTGTGTGTGTGTGTGTGTGTGTGTGTGTGTGTATGTGTGTGCAAACATGACTTTATGTTTAAATGGATGTTTGAATAAGCCCGTGGCATAAAAACCCTCAGTCCATTACTACCTCTGTCTTTGAATCAACAAGTTCACAGAATTCATAAATATGTTATGTACGCTTATACAAAATGAATATGATCTTTGATCCTTTGCCCACTTGTCCACCTTGCGGCTGTATCCCATGATTTATCAATGTATTGAATCATGTACAGGTATGCGAGTTTGTGTGTATGATGTTTTTCTTTATCAGTTGTGAGAAAAAAAATTTTTTTTATAAAATCAATTGTTGGTGTTTTAACAAAAATACAGAGGACTGGAGGGGGCTGGGGAGACCAAGTATCTTCCCCCTTATGCCTTTCACAAGTTCCACTGGGCGGTATCAAAGGCATTCTCTGCTTCCTATTGATTTGACTGGCTCTCTGACCATCTTATGTTCATATCTGTTTGCCACACACTGCCCTGGGGGCCTAAGTGATAAAAACTTTCAATTTTGAAGCACATACAGGGTAGTTTGTATGCAACGGTTACATGCAACGGGCCGACCTTGCTAGAGAACAAACACGAAGCTAGCATACATGGTTTCTAAAAGCATGTGGTGACAGTGGTGCCAAGAAGCAGACAATGACCTGTGAAGGTCAATGGGGCTTCATGAAAAATGAACTGTGGGAAAGTGCAAGGCAAGATCTGAAGATGCTTATCCTGTCCTGTTTACATCTTTAACATTAATAACTATCCTCTGAGCCACCATTCCCTTCAGCTATCCATACAAACACAGTCCTCGCACTCACATGAACAGTTCTCATACATGCACCGTAACGCACGCATGCGCAAGTGTGTGTCAACATGACTTACCTTTATTGAAAGGGCATAGAGGTGGTTCAACATGACATGATTAGGCTCCGGTAACAATGAGGGTTCAATCTGCAACAGACACATCACCAGACTGTTTACCTAGGTTAACAAAGGGAATGTAAATTGAGCAAATTCACTCACTTTGGTAAAACTTATTCAATTCAATTTAACTTAATCCTGTAAACTGTAAACAGAATCATCAGCAGAAATTATGATAGTGGTGACAAAACGGTTCTAAATAAGCACTCAAGCAGATGACTTAACATTCACAGTTTGACTTTGATTTGAAAAAAACACACAAACACTCACACACAAACCTTCAAATTTCAACAAACTGCAGCCACTAAAAATGGTTTGTCTAGACATCACACAGTTATGTGAGCTTCAACTGTCCATTTTCAATTCCATCACTAGGTAGAAGCAACACAGACTTCTGTCCCTATGCTTCTGGTTCCATACCCAAATTTTGTGAAATAAATACTTGTGTACAAGTACGGACTGTACCCAATCCTAGTACTGAGCTTGCATCATCCCACTAATCTTGAAATATGGACTTTGACCATCCCATCCACACAGATCTGTTCCCTCTATTACTACTATTGGTGCACTTTTCCACAAAATTAGTATATTTTCTACAAAGTGTGCACAGACATCTTTTGAACTTTTGTTCTTGTGTGTTCACCTACCATACCATCACAAACAGATCAATTACTTTGCACTAACTACAGTTCAAAAAAAAAAAAAAAAAAAAAAAAAAAAAAAAAAAAAGAGAGAGATTCTTCAATCACAACTTTCTTCTATACGTGTTTCACACAAGTTCATGCTCTCTCAGTGGTTTGTTTGTTTTTTGTTTGTTTTTAAATATTTTCAGACCTGTACTGCCTGCCTGGGGGGGGGGGGGGGGGGGGGGGGGGGGCAGTAATGGACATGCTGAGCGGTCCCTCCAGTTGAGGGAAAATTTCTGTTTGCTTGGGAAGTAGGGATAAGGGGGGTGGGGGGCAGCAGGTGTGTGTGTGCGTGTGTGTTTACATCTTCATTCACTTCGCCCAACACCAAGTTGTTTTTTAAAAAAAAAAAAGTTCAAATACAAACTTACTGAACTGAAAGAATTGAAATAATGCTTACACAAAATGTGAAACACCGAAGACTGATGTGCAGATTGCAGTTACCCTTGACAACCCAAAAGTAAGACACTCCTGATGTTTCAATACTTCTAAATGGTTTGATTTTAACCATAAGTCTGCTACTAGAGAATAAGGCAAAGCGAATTCAGCCAGGAAAAAAAAAATCACTGCTTTAATCTTGATAACAGATCTGGTCAGTTTGTTTTTGCGGTACATGTCTATGGTGGGTGCACACAAACACACACACCCCTCCCCTGAAAGCTTCACATAAAAGACTTATATATATATTTGAATGTGTTGCTGATCATTTACATGAGTAGCCAACAATTTCTCCCCATTAACTGTAACCATACTTGAAGTTTGGCAACACAACATGCACAGCAGAGACATCAATCTTCTGACACTAATGCATGGTCTCTTCACCAGACCAGTCCATCTTCATCAAGTTCAGCAAGCCATACCTATTTTCCACAATCTCTACCTGTAGCCTGTTGAAATCCTGTTTTGTTAAGCACTACATTCTTTATCAACTTTTTTTTCCATACATATGCTGACTGTCTTTTCTGTGTCCGGATTGATAGGAAGTCTCTTTACCAATCTGAGTCTTTTTTACTTTCTTAGTAATGAGTTTTGATGATCCCAACAGTATTTTAAACATTTTGTAAACAAAAACTTACTAGATGATGGTTAAGCGCACCAACAGTTTTTTTGTCAAGAGCACAGAGCACATATTATGCTTTTAAATACATGTCACAAAATAATGTATACTCAAGATCAACCAAAGAAAAACATTTACTACTTTCTCAAAATATCTCGACACCGGGAAAAATACAACAAAGTCTTGTTGTACTGGAGACAACACACAATCTTGCTGATCTGGATAAAGTTTTTCACATTTTTTTAATCTGGATTTCCAGTTTAGTCCAAAAGACTAGCATGTATTATGTGAAGTCTGACCAACTGATGTGCACCCACAGATGTGGTGCATGTGTACAATATTTCAGTATGCATGCATCTCTGTCGTCCAATAACGTGTGCAGACAGCAAACAGCATGAGTCACTGACATGGGCTGGTGTGTCCTTGTTTAGAATGACTTGCAGGAGCTGTGGAGGTAGAAATGGCGGTCCTGTCTGCTTGCCCTCTGTCCGCCTGGGAGGAATCTCCTGCCCATACTCATCACTGTTGCTCCCTCCCCCATCTGCAAAAAGCAAATCAAGCAAATGTGTCACTGCTATGCATTCTACCTGCTAAAGATATCACACAGATCACTACTTTACATGATGAAATTTGATACACAGATCTCTGAATGTGCAAACATATCCTTGTCTGCCACGACAAATCTCAAGGCCATCTAAACAAACAGCTTCCCTGTGAAGACACAAATTTACAAGCATTTAGCCATTCTTCTGTTTGATGTAAAAACTGACTCCCAAACAATAATTATGAAAGACAATCCAAGAATTTTTAGAATCAATGCTTCACTTAGTTTTTCCCTTGTTCTGTTTTCATTTTTCTTTTCCTTTTTAGTAAAAATACAGAGAACACATGGCAAATGACTGTGTCTGCCACAGTCAATACGCATGGTGGGAGGCAGGCGCAGTCACCAGATGCCTTTATTACAGCCTTGTTTGCAGCCAAGACCCCATGACCATCACAGAGGATGCCGAGGAGGATAGATGTCCATGAGCAGACTAAATAAGTTCTGGATTGACAACATACAGCATTGGACTGCTTGCACCACACTTCTACCTCATGGACAGAAGATGTGGAGTTCCCTCCATGCCCAAGTATCCCAACAACCCATTATGGGAAACTGACAACAAACACTCCCTCACAACAATGGACATTTGTTGTGATGGGTTCACGTCAAGGTTGTTGGCAATGGGAAGTTCATGGGGACTGTTGATGGATGGAGATGGTGGCCCATGCCTAGGGGGAATATTCGTTCACACCGACTCTGTAACTGCAATTAAGCAATAATTGTCATCCACTGGGGACATAGTATGTGGTGTCCTGTGTCAAGTTGGGTCAGAACAGATACCACTGAATAGCTCGGCTATGATGAACTGGCAGCGGCACAATGTCGGTTAGATCCTCTGGTGGGTCGACGACTCTTGGCAAACTGATACTGGTTGCTACTTCCCAAGGACTTCAGTGCTGGCTCTGCAACAGGACAGGCCTGGATATAGCTGAGAATGCCATATCAGAAAATGAAATTAAAAGTAAAGCAATGTCTACACTTCTTTTATGAATTTCAGGCTTTTCTTAATCAAGACAGCTTACTGTGACAGTGCACTTCCATATCTTTTTTTTTTTTTAATGCAAAATCTACCTTATCATTTTTTCAGGCTTTTCTTAATCAAGACAGCTTACTGTGACAGTGCACTTCCATATCTTTTTTTTTTAATGCAAAATCTACCTTATCATTTTGGTCTTTTTCAACACTCTGGTGGCTGTGAAATCTTACGTATTTGATTGAACAAATTTTAAACATGACTGGATTTATCATTTCATCTAGGAAAAAGATGAGTGAAAAAAAAACTCACCCGAAACAGGTCTGAGTCATGAAAAGGGTTAAGAAATCTTGCATTTTTTTTTTTAAACCAGGCACATGAAAATCTGTTTTAAACTTGTGATGGAGTAATACTGTTTTAATTAGATAAGATAAGATAATGTTGCTTGTAGCCCAGCCGACTGCAAAGGGCCATATCAGGGCTGTCACCTCATTAAAATCAACACACAGGTCATTCATTCACACAATTCTTTAAAATACATCGTCTAAAAACTCAACCAAAGCTTTGTTAAAAATCTTTCCACTGTAAAATCTCAGATCCGATGAAAAAATGTTAATCTCTTTACTGTTTTCATTAATGATATTGCACATATGTGACCCTCCAACACAGAATACGTCAAACTGTATATCTAAGCAATTCTCAAAATGTTTTTTCCCCTTAACACCTGTAAAGTACACTTTTATAGGGGAAACAACAATGAGAGAATCTGGGATGCAACCAGTTTATTGTGGAATCCCCTGAACAGAAGCTTTTGAGAAAATGGGAGTCTCTTTTTTTTTCTGTTTTACTTTAAAACATCAACACTGTTGGGCAACATCTTTCAAAAGCACCCACCCCCACCCCATGCTGAATTCTCCTCAGTGTCCTCACTCGCAATCAAATTAATGACTTTAGGATCCTATGAAAAGACTGAAAAATTGACAACCCCCCCCCCCCCTCCAATCTCTCCACCCCCCTCCCCTGATTTAGATACAGATTTTTTGAACACCCAGATGTTCAAAATTTGTCAGGCAGCCCTCATCATTAGCTGAGCTTTGGACAACAGGGCAGGTGTCAAGGCAATGAAATCTGTGGTACCACCTGCCTTCATGCAGAGGATATGACACAAACATAATACATGTAGTGATGCCGCAGACTTACCTTGTTTCTTAGGCTTGGTGGCCACTGCCCTACTGTCAAGAGCAAGAGCTTCAAAGACCTCAAAGTCTGATTTTTTCACCAACACTTTGTTGTTCTGATTGCCCATACCGTTTGGCGACAAAGGCTGTAACACAAAACAGCTAGTCAGTCATCCTTACCTGTTCTAAAGACAAGTTCACACATGCAAGTCCAATTTGAGATAGTATGAAACGGTCCTACATTTTTTCCAGCTACCGATTTTGCCAACTAGTTCTGCTAACAGGGACTGTATTTAAAAAGTAGCAAAGTGCATTATTTATGAGACACAGGTAAAGACAGAAATAAAAGAGACATGGAGAGTGACAGGGTGAGAGACAGTGAGAGAGTGAAAAAGAGAGAGAGAGAGAGAAACAGTTTCAACAGTAACACATCCTAAGGCAGCAGGCTGCAAAGGAATGCACAGAGACAAGACAGTAAGAGGGAGGGAGAGAGAGGGAACAATATCACAATGATGGGGAAAGTGAGGCAGGACAGGAGACATGGGGTGCAAACACTAATCAAAGTCTATCCCATAATTGGTATTATGAACTTGATTTCTTTCTACAATTTTTAAAACAATGTTTGAACAGCTGTGGATTACTGTACTTAGCTTCCCTCCTCCCATCCCCTTCCCACTTCTTCATTTTTTTTAACCCGTTGAGTGCCTTTAAGCCGTCAGCTGACGCCGCAGTAAAAATGTACTTCCAGTGCCTATGGGCCGTCTACTGACGTCATGCATTTTTCTTGAATTTTCATTCGTTACTATTCCTATCAAAGGACTGAAATAGAGTGTGCGTAGTAAGCCTTATATGTCTGCAGTATTAAAATGAAATGCAAATGACCACACGTGAGGGGAAAGACCATTTTTCCTCATCACTGACTGGATGACCAGCCAGCGCTTTGTCTCGCTTGCAAAGATGGCGGCGCAACCTTCGACGAGTGTAGCGACCAAATCAGCGTACTTACACAGCTGAGCAAGCTCTGCTAATCTTTTTTGACAAAGATAATAATCTTTTATTCAACGACTCACTCGAGCATGAAGGTGAGATGATGATAGTGATGGAATTGCCGACCATATTCGTCAGTTATTGAGTCGTGCTGTGCGATCGCAAGAGTGTGTTCAGCTGACTTGGTTACCAGCGTCGAACGAGCCAGCCTAGTGTGTACGCTGCACTGTGTGCGAGTGGCCAGCGACGTGTTAGTCAGCGCGAGAGGGGAGCGCGGCCTGCTCGCAGCGTGACATGGGCAGCAGGAATGGTAGGGGAAGAGAAGGAGTGAAAGAGAGGGTTGAAGTCCAGCAAGGGGGCGTGGTGGGGGGGGGGGGGCGTGGTCGTGGACTGACCTGTCTGCATGAGGTGTGAGCGTCTTGATAGACTTCTAGACTGTTCTAGTTTCATTTACAGGTGTAGTGTGACAATATCAACTTTATTTTCAACTTTTTTGCTCTGTGTTCTTTTTTGGATGTGAAGCTGTAGTGGTAAATACATATGTTTTTGATTGTGCAAAAAAAAATCTATCCGAATCTAAATGCCTAAATATTTTTTTATGATCAAAATTAAAACAAAAGAAGCCCAGATTCAAAATCTCCATTCAATTTCCTTCAAAAATCATATATATTTCATTTTTTTATATCTTTTGTAGTTTCTGAGCTAGAATTTTTTGTTAATTATTACCCCCAAGTCATTAGATTTCCTGGCACTGGGAAAGCCTTTGTTTGTAAAATTTTTCAGGCAGTGAACGGGTTAAACAATCAAAGTCCTGAGCTACCAATGGGGGAGTTGTGTAGCTGTGGAGTTCATCTTCATATCTTAATTTTGAATCTGAAATAAACACAGAGAACACTTTCCTCAATTTCCATCCCATTCACCAAACCTATCCAGATTTGTCTCAGTCATTTCAACCCATCAATCATAATGCATTTTATAAGCATGCATGATAATGCATACTCTGAAAAAAAAATTATTTCTAGACTTTGCAAATCAATTAAAAGATTTTTTTTTTCTCTCCAGGCCCCCTAGCAGCTGTACTGATTACCACCAACTACTCTTTGACTGTTGCACTTTATTCAAAGAAGCAAAGTGTGTTCTGACTGAAAAGCGAAAAAAAAGTACTGTATGCTTAGGCTTTAATCCATCTATATGCTTGTGTCTTCCATTGCATATTTTCCACAATTTTCCAAAAGCATAGTCTGAGTGAACAAAATTAACTGCAATTACCACAGTGTTTAATAAAATAGCAGCACAGCATAAAATGAGGCATGAAAACCTCATTTTCTTTTATGGCAAACATAGCCGTATGAACAGCAGCTGCAGAACTGCGAGAGCAACAGCCATGATTGACGGCAACAGACCACTCACATATTATCGACTTACTTGTGTATCATTTTCAGAGCTGAGACAACGTTCCCTGTAGAACTTGCAAAACCAGGCCATTCAAATGACCACCTGCCTCCACCTTCCCCCCTTCCCCAAAATTGTGTCAAATGCTGAAAAGTCTGAATCTAATATGAAAAGAGACACCTTCGTTGAATCAGCCATTTACAATCTTATTTTTCTGTACTCCTGCTATCAATTCGTGTTTGTAGCCCATCTGACCGTGGGAAGGGGGGCCATATCAGAGCTGTCACCTTGTAAAAGTTCATTTCTTACATTGATGTCAATTTTCCTTCTCAATCTAAATGAATAAACTAAAGAAACCATAAAAAAAACTGCTTACAAATATTTCTTCTTAGATCAGCTGAAAAATGTTTCTTTCTTTTTGGAGCTCAAATATCATCGCTATCGTTGAGAAATAAAAGAAAAAAAACAAACGACCAAAATACTCAGTGACCAAAGCTTCATGATTTCTTTTTCATGGCAAATGCTTTATTTTCATGAGTTGGTTAGCTGCTGGTTATGTTTGTTACAGTCTACAATGGAATTGGATTTTCCAAGATCTCTGGCACATGTTCCTTCTAACTCACACATAACGTAATCTTCTATGGCTGTTCAACAAGAAGTTCTAGGTATCAAGTCTTCAAACATAACTGTCTGCGTGCTTGTAATATAAGCTACCAAGTGACTCAAATGTCACTCAGCATGGACTCTTGTCACAGCAGGATTGTTGTATTCAAAGTTGCATGCTACAACAAAATTTCACGACTCGCTAAATTAAGTATGCAGTTTCTGAACAACAAAACCCCCTTTATCCAAATTTTGCTGCACTGGAGGTCTGTTATACAACTTACTAGATTGGCTCATTCAAATTGTGTGCATCATTATGAGCCACAGATTTTAAAAAGGTGTGGCAAATCTGAACAAACAGAGCCACAGTTAAGCATTAATGCAAACAGTGTGACAGTAAAAGAAAGAATGGGAAAAGACGGAAAACGCACTGCAGCCAACAAGCACTAACCTACAAAAATTGAGGAAGAAAGTAATAATCCATTACACGTTCTGCAAGTCTCATCACTGAATTCAGTAATGTCAGACAAAACTATACAGCCATGTGGCTGGTCTTTTCAATGCATTGAAATTCCACTTTAATGGTGTCTGGTTCCCAAGATTGCCTGGAACATTACACAGACTTGTCTTGCGGTTAGATATCATTTTCCTGTCATTCAGTGCAAACACATGACAGCAAGGTTGTGTATTAACCCTTTTGAGTGAATTTAGACATAAAACAAAACATAATTTACACATGTTTTGATTCCTTTACCCACATTATTTAATTATCAGTGTTCTGTTAACACCAAAATGTAGAAGTTCACACATATGAAATATCAAATGAACACACAAGCATTTCAGATCAAGAACACTGAGAATGATCTTAACTGGTATGGTCAGATGCAGAATGCTGTGTCATGTGTGTGCAAAAATGTGCTGAATGAGCATCACTGTAAAAATATATTTTTCAATACCAAGCACCATAAACCAAGAGGCTTTCTATAGTTTCACAACTGTGGCTAGCTTTCACTTAGCGCTTATGGTACTGAGAACTGCGGGTCTATACAACACGCTGTGACACAGAAATTTTCAAAGTCAGGATCTTCAATGCTGTTACACAATACTAGCTTTGTATGCCAGGACTGCAGTGACGGTTTGGTAAGTGGCCACTTAATGAAATACAGCAACTTAGAGGTGACACTGGGAGATACTGAGAGAGAGAGAGCATTGGGTATGTACCAAACACCAAGAGAAGAAAGAATTGACTATACCTCATCTATATGCCTACAACAACAAAATAAAAAACAAGGAAAGCGAAGGGGGTGGAAGAGTGTAAGGAGAGGCCTGCTGGAGTGGAGTGGGGTGGAGGTAAAGAGGTAGGAGGTGGGGCATGGTAAGGAAGGGTGTGCAGAACCAGCAATTTTTAGATCCCGAACAAAAGCATTTGCATTTTGACAATCTATACATCTCATCTGCCTTGTCCATCTCTTCAAGTTAACCATGATTTGCACTGTCTTTATACTTATTCTTTAAAATAGAACTCTCTGCACTTTCTGTCACCTGACAGAATATCAAAACAGAAGTCAAAAGCTTTGATTCTCAGTTAAGAAAATTCTCTTCCAAAGCTGCAAGAAAAAAAATAAAGCAGACACTCCTTGTTTCAGCACCATAATCAAAAGCATAATGTCTTGAAATCTACAACAGTAAGCAAAAATTGTGTAACAAATCATCATATAGATGAGGAGGAGGAGTAGTAAAGGGGGGACAGAGAGCAAACAAAGGAAAGAGATAAATTCAAGTTGTTTATAGCCCAGCCGACTTCTTGGGGCCAAATCCTGACTGTCACCTCATCCACTCACTCTCTACACAGATGTTGAAAAAAAAAATTCACACACACAAAAGTCATGAAAACAAATTTTCTAAAAATATGCTGAAATTGCTTTAAAATCTTTCTTCCATAAAATCTTTAATCAGAGGGAAAAACATTTCTCTTTCAGTAACACAAAAAAATCACATCAGGTAGGACATCTCTGCGCAAAACCTTCATAGAGTAAGCTTCTGAAAAATGTTTATGTGTCTTATTCTATGTAAGTCCCAGAGAGAGAGAGAGAGAGAGAGAGAGAGAGAGAGAGAGAGAGAGAGATTCACATTAAAGCTATCCTTGCCTGGATGGTTAAGCATAGTAATTATGATTACTATCACTATTATCATCATCATTTATATTCTATTTACAATCATTATTATTACTGTTCTTATGATTATCAATATTACTACTATGATAATTTTCATCGTCACATGATTTATTAACATTATCCTCCCCCCCTTCCCCCCACCCCCATTACCATTATTATTATAAATGTGTTATGTTTTACTATCATTGTTTTTCTCCCCTTTCTAGAAATCATCATCTTTTCCATCTTTACCCCCCCCCCCCCCCCCCCCCCCCCCCACACACACACACACACACACACACCTCTCTCTCTCTCTTCCCATGCCATAACTGTAGTCTTTTCTAAACACCACAGTTTGTGAATGAAGAGATAAGTGACTGTTTGTTTCCACTGTTTTCAATGTTGTTTATCCTGCCTGAAGAAGACCCTACAGGTCAAAATGTACCATCATCTCTTCATATATTTCTGTTCCTTCATTTGGCGATTCAGTGGTTTCATTTCTGGTTTTATAAATGATTAATCCAACAACAGTGGTGATTGTACAGGTAGTTTATTATCAGCATTTTCACTACAGCAAAGACTGTTCAGTACCTCCTGAGGGTTGAGCACCCACTGGCCATCCACATAGAACTTGTACTCATGTTCCCCCTCAGGCAAGTCCACAATGGTGTAAAAAAATCACCATGGCTGCAACATAAAATTCATGACAAAACAGTCAGGATCTATTCTTGGCAGCTGGCAGCTGTTGGTTTGATGTCAGTAAGGTTTTCTCCATGCAGGAGGGTACACAGGGATGCAGACAGATATGTGGTGTAATATATATTGACAGAACGTGCTGTGTGTGTGTGTGTGTGTGTGTGTGTGTGTGTGTGTGTGTGTGTGTGTGTGTGCGCGCGCGCGCACCATTCTGTGTGTGTGTATGTGTGTTTGAGTGTGTGTGCATGCATGCGTGTACATGTGTGTGTGCATGCACAAGTGCATGCATACACAAGTGTATGTGTGTGTGTGCGTATGTGTGTGCGTGTGCTTATGCAAGTTTGTAAGCATGTGTGTGTGTGTGTGTGTGTGTGTGTGTGTGTGTGTGTGTGTGTACGTGTGTGTGCGTGTGCATTCGTGCATGCTTGTGTCCTTTATGTGTGTGTGTGTGTGTGTGTGTGTGTGTGTGTGTGTGTGTGT
This sequence comes from Conus betulinus, assembly GCA_016801955.1. Classification (NCBI taxonomy): domain Eukaryota; kingdom Metazoa; phylum Mollusca; class Gastropoda; order Neogastropoda; family Conidae; genus Conus; species Conus betulinus. Next base: position 198,840 of record JADBJO010000071.1, read on the forward strand.
GTGTGTGTGTGTGTGTGTGGGTGCACGCGTGCATGTATGCACATGAGAACAAGCCTATGCACTGGTGATGGTAACTCAAGTGTGTGCGTCACTGTGCGAGACTCATACAAAGCTCCCCATTGAAAAGTGAACTGTGCAGACAACTGGTAAGTTCCCAGGCCCATACATTATTTTGCTGATGGCTCATGTTTATTATACCATGTGTTAATTTATACATGTCCCGTCTGTTACTGAAAATCCAGGTGTCACCCCCCTGGAGGTAGTGTTAACAATTCTCGCATCTCTGGTAGAGTGTGTTTACAATCACCACCACACCTTCCCTCCACATTATACTCCTCCCCCCCCCCCCCCGACCCATAAGAATGTTAATGTTTAAATTACCACCTCCATCGGTGAAGTGTTTTCAAGGATCACCCCTCCCTTCCCTCTTCCTGGACAGAGTGATCACAATTAACCCCTCCCTCCCTCCCTGGAATAGCATTTACACTTATAATTAAGGGTATTCAGGAGAGCAGACCTCTTTTAAAGTCCAAGGTCCTTCAAAAAAAAAAAAAAAGAAAAGAAAAAAAAATCTTTGATCCAGATTTGTGCCAAGATTTAATGGCGCCGCCTTGAACCACTTTCCATCTTCCCACCAAAACATTTCAACAAAATCAGTCCGGTAGTTTTACCTAACTTGCAAAGGTGGAAACAGAGTGTGATTTCCAACTTTTGTTTTTCAGAAGGCACGTACCCCCTGATTTTTTTTTCTATGGTATCTATACCTCAACCTAAACTTTCTAGAGGGTATAAACTAATAAAGATAACCTGAATCTTGCCACTGCTGAGGAGGTCAGAGGGCAGCGACAGGGGTAAACAAGAATGCGTGTATGCTTCTGAAGAGTGAGTGCTATGTATGAATGTTTGTATGTGTGGGCAGGCAAAATGTACATATTTGCATGCTTTCATGCTGTAGAAAGATATTTAAAAAAAAAAAACAACAACAACAAAAAAACACAGTGTCAAACAGTTCAAAATTGTGTGCAAACATGTGTGCATGCATGTGGGTGAGTGCGCATGACAGAGAGAGAGAGAGAGAGAGAGAGAGAGAGAGAGAGAGGTGTGTGTGTGTGTGTGTGTGTGTGTGTGTGTGTGTGTGTGTGTGTGTGTGTGTGCGTTTTTGTGCATGTGTGTGTGTGTGAGAGAAAGAGAGAGTTTGTGTGCGTGTGTGTATTTTGTGTGTGTGTGTGTGTGTGTATGTGTGTGTGTGTGTGTGTGTGTGTGTGTGTGTGTGTGTGAGACACAGAGAGAGAGAGAGAGAGAGAGAGAGAGAGAGAGAGAGAGTTTCAGCATTAAAAGTCTATTATTCCATTGATAAATCTTCTGTCACTTATAACTGGAGGATAATTTAAGAGAAAAAAGCAAACAAAAAAAAAAAAAGGAGGTGGGTGTCCGGGGGGGGGGGGGGTGGGGGTGGGGGGATGGGGGCAAGACGTATCCTACTGAGAAGTCTCCAGCTAGGCCTCCCTGGTTATTGTACTGACCCCTGACAATACACTTTACAGGCACTGCTCCAGCCTTTAGTGACACTACAGATCAGAGAGAATAAACCTGTCTGGTTTTTAGAACTGTTTGTTGAACAGTGAAGTGAACTGCTCCAGAGAATAACAGGCAACCTCTTTAGGAGCCTCACAGGGGACTGTGTACTGTGTGTGTGTGTGTGTGTGTGTGTGGTGTGTGTGTGTGTGTGTGTGTGTGTGTGTGTGTGTGTGTGTGTGTGTGTGTGTGTGTGTGTGTGTGTGTGTGTCTGTGTGTGTGTGTCTGTCCTGTGTCTTTCTGTCTGTGTCAAATGTCTGTGGTTGGTGTCTGTGTGTGTGTGTCTGTGTGTCTGTGTCTGTCTGTGTGTGTGTGTCTGTGTGTGTCTGTCTGTGTGTGTGTGTGTGTGTGTGTGTGTGTGTCTGTGTGTCTGTGTGTGTGTGTGTGTGTGTGTGTGTGTGAAGGGGGGAGAGGCAGGTGAGAAGGGGGCAGGTGAAAGGGTGTGTGCGTGCGTAGAGAGAGAGAGAGAGAGAGAGAGAGAGAGAGAGAGAGAGAGAGAGAGAGAGAGAGAGAGAAAGAGAGAAGTTGAGACAGCGAAACACACACATTTTAATACAGAGAAAAAATTAACACTGAGTAGTGTGATAAAAACAAATACAGTTGAAGTGATCTGTTGTATGTTGTTAGTGGTGGCATCAAATTTCTTTGACAGACTCAGCAATACCACCAACAAAAAAAAGTACATAAAATTATATACCTGCACTGAGATACTCACCTCTTGGCCAGAGGAATTTTGCCTTTCCAGTTATTGAAAGAGCCAGCAATGAAGACATCCTTACCACCCCCTTCCCACTTGAACACTGTGGGCAGAAGACGGGGACTGGTTTGCTGCTGAATGGACAACCCAGGGGTCAGCGTGCTTGCCCTTGTCCGCTAAAAACCACCATCACACAACACCTGTTATACCTTTCACAGTGCTCAAAGTCAAGTGGTCAAAGTCAAATGTAAGATACAGAGCCCATACAGCTGATACCAGTTGTAGCAAACGTTTGCTTTAACTTTCTTTAAAAAAATAAAAACAGAACCAATAAGCAGCTTACTTATATAAATGTGTGTGTGTGTGTGTGTGTGTGTGTGTGTGTGTGTGTGTGTGTGTGTGTGTGTGTGTGTGTGTGTGTGTGTGTGTGTGTATGTCAGTGTTATACTGCAAAAACATGCGCTGAAAATGGCAAAGCTTACCTTATGTAGTTTCAGTCTTTTTTTTTTTTTTTTTAATATGAACCTGATTGAAAGGACAAAAAACATCTCCATAAAGCACCAGATCAGGCTCTTGCATGCATGCATCAGTATACCTTCTAGAATGTAAGTCATGGACCTTCAATGCAGATCTTGAAAAGTAGGCGTTTCATGGAAATGAGGTATTTTTCTTAGAGATACTGATCTTATCACTATCAGTATCACCAATAAACAAGTGCATCAAACCATGAAGCAGCAGCACACAGGACCATATGAAGATCGACTGACACCTGTTAAAAACTATTCTGGTATACATGTCCATGTAGTAAGATCCCATGGCCTTGTGAAAATGAAAACAGTCCTCCAGGGAACTGTTGATGAAGGGAGAGAGAGTAAAACTAGAAGACAGATTTCTAAAAAATGGACCAACATTACAGGATAGGCAGGAAAAACATGCGATGAGACCCAAGCCTTGGCACACATTTGGCAAAACTGGAGGACCAGGTGAACAGTTCTTCAGTATGGCGCCCAAATCATTCCCACAGAGTTGAGGGAAGAATACTGCAGAAGACTAGGAAGAAACTAGAATAAAATATGCTTCAGTTTCCCACCACAGGGAAATACAATCATAAGCACTGAATATGCCAAATATCCGTTTGAACTGACAACAGAACCTTTCTCTCTGCTCAGCAGACCAAGTCTTGACTAAAGAAGATAAAAATTTACAAGAACAGCAATAAACATCATAGCTGAAAACAGATACATCTTGATATAAATAACAACTGAAAACTGATACATTTACACTATTCCTTGATTTCTTTACATACTGGAAATGTGAACTTACACAAAAGACCTGTCTTAGTATCTGCGAAGACACAATGGAATGGGTCATTATAGTACATGTGTCATGTTGACTCCGACTCACTCTGACTCCTCTTCTCCTTGCAAACATAACTTTTGAAAGCCTAGGACTTTCATTTTTTTTCACTCTCCAAAACTGATGAATTAACTGTTTCTAATATTTCATGACAATTGGCATCATGGCATCATCTTTTAATGCCCCTTTTACTCTACACACACACACACACACACACACACACACACACACACACACACACACACACTGTCCTGAAACTGCTTGTTTACTCAGTAAAAGTTTCTTTCCTTCTGGCATTTTTCCAGCCAAGTCAGTCAATAAGTAATGTAATGTCTGCTGCTATTGCTTGTTGGGAATGATTTTATTCTGAACCACACACTCATTCTACCATATCCATATCACTGATCTCTATAAACACAGCAGCTCCCCTACTGTGTAGACCATTTATTGTGTGTTTTGCTTTGTACACAGAATACCACCAATGACTATCTTAATATTCTTATACAAATTTGTCTGTAGTGAACTCTTCTTAAGCACAGTCATGGAAATCAACTTAACACCTATTTCTGGCACCAAGTGAAATTTGCTCTTGTTTTATGTTGTACACTAGACAAAAATCAAGTCTTAATCAGAAATGGTCATGAATATAAAATTTAATGCAAGTGAGTTTGCTGAAAAGGCTTATGAAAATGATCACACTATGAACTCATCTTCGAATCTATTCTTCAATAACTGCAAATAAGACTGTAACATGGAAACATCTTTCTTCAATTCACTGCAAACCTGCCTCCAACAAGCACTAGAGTCATAGAACTTGGCATATTTTGACTTCTTATGAATAATGACAACTAAGTATCCAACTGTGAATCTACAAACAAATTTAAATCATTTTAATCAGGTTGTTTCAAAGTCAGGCAACTGCAAGCAGATATTAAAACAAACTTAATTAAGATATAATTTTCCGCTGAGCGAAAGACACAAACAAATTACACAACAAAACATGACACCTTTCGACCTCTTTGGTCTTCTTCAGAAAAGACAACCAATCAAGAAAATGAAAGCGAAGAACAAATAGTCACTTGCCTCCTTAAATTAAGTGCAAAATGGATGTGGAATGAAAACAAAGCTGTTGGGAAGGAGACAATGGAAGATAATAATGGTAAAACAATCAGTACAGTCACTGTCTTGCGTAGTTAAACAGACACCAAGACTGTACATGTTTGCACCATGTCATTCTGAATTTTTTACAAAGAAAACTGATACAAAAAGATCTTACAAAGTTAGATATCTAACCAACTTTAAAATGTCTAGGGGAAAATGCCAGACAAAAGGAAAGAAGGAAATTTCGCTGGGTAAGCAAGCAGTTTCCAGAACATTTTTCAATCTAAGTAATTTTGTTTTCATGATGCATTCCTACTTCTAGTACTGTCCTAGTGCATTTTCTCTCTTTTTTGTTTGCATGCAGTTCATGACCCCCCCCCCCCCCCCCCCCCCCCCCCCCTCCATCCCATCCCCTCCCTTTTTTGGGAGGAGGGGGGGTGCGGGATGAGTCAGGTAAAAATTATTCTTTCCCCTTCCTCTTCCCTATCATCCCAAGGCATTTTGTTTTTACAGAGCTCAGGTCTACAAATCAAATGTGTATCCACCAGACATATCATGTTGAACATCCATGATTGGACAAACTGGACAATGAAAATAGATAAGACAATTCTGTTTTTTTTTTTTTTTTTTCATGTGCTCTAGAGGGAGTATCAACCATGAGACTGATAGTGTGAGCATAGATCTATAGATGTGAGGGTTCTTTATCTATAGATGTGAGGGTTCTTGGTTTTTTGTTTGTTTTAAGCTATCCATAGGCACTTGCCAGATTGAATCACATCAGGTCCAGCTTCTTTTGTCTGCCTTAGCTCTTTAAATGGCTTTCTCAATCCACCATGACATTGTCCACACAGACAGTCGCGGATTGTCTCCTTTCTTGACTAACAAATCCAAGCAGAAAGCATAGTCACAAATTGTTTAACAGAGCTGCAACAGATTTTTTTCTTAAAACAAATCAAACTTTAAGCTTTACAAACATGATGATAATATAGGCACACTGCAAGATGCATTAACACACACACACACACACACACACACACACACACATACACACACAAAAAACAGCAATAGTATAGATATACACACAGCATCCATGAGGTGAAAAAAAATATAAGAGCAAATTTATACTGAAATATAGTGAAAATGACCCGTTAAAATCGCCTGACAGCTCAGAGGTCCAGACTAAAGTTAAAGTCTGTTCATATTCTGCTTTTTATTCCCCCTCGTTAAAGAACTGGAAACCTAGGTCAAATGGTGACTGCATAAAATCTGAAGCATTAGTGCAAATAAGAGGACACAGACTTCAGCTGCAAAAGTAATCGAAAAAAAAAAAAAAAAAAAAAAAAAAAAAGGGGGGGGGGGGGGGGGGGGGAATCTCACTAAGTGTGAGTATAAAAAGAGAAGAAAGAAGTCAGCAACACTAATGGGCGTCCTTTTTCACGAAAATGATCGACAAACAGGGCAGAAGAATGTTTGCAATCACACAGAACTTCCCTAATGGAAAGTGAAAAAGACAACAAAATTTATCAGTATGACACAACTGAACTCGTTACCATCAAGATTGTAAAGTAAGCATCAGAAAACTTTATTCAGACTCACTGATCACACTACTCCATTAGACTATATTGATACAAAAGCGAAGAATGGATAATGTATTACACTGAACACACACACACACACACACACACACACACACACACACACACACACACACGGTATGTATAGTACACACTGTGCCCATTTTCTAGTTTTTTTTTTTTCCTTATTGCCCAAGACTAAAAGTTCAAATTCACAATTCTGAACAACTCAAATACCTCAATTTCACCTATTGCAGTTCATTTACTTTTAGATTCATTGTACAACATTTGTGGTTCTTGTAGTTGTATATTCATTTAAAGGGCAATATAACTGTACCCCCAAGAAGTTTGAAGCTTTTGAGGAAAAGACGGTCAATGAATAAAATTTTCTGAAGGTTTTTTCCCTGTTCAATACATTCTCTATAGCCATATAGGCAACAATGTGAATGGAAGAACTGGGAACTCTTCAGGTCTTACAGTGGCCAAGGTCACAAGTCTGCCAACAGATTCTGGCAGGACTTAGGGACAATGCCCTGGTTAGGGAGTTGTAGGCAAAGGTAACTAGTTTCAGAGACAGCAAAATATTGACTGTCAGTGTTTTTTTTTTTTTTTTCCTAACAAATATTTTGACATTGTCCATAACGTTTTATGAATGATGACATGGTGATCATACAAAAGTTAGTTGCCCTTGGTAATATTTATACACACCAAATTTAATTTTAACTGACATAACAAATGAATTCTGTGTCTAATTTGTTTTTTCAATGAGGCTGAAGTATCCCTGCTAGCTTTCCTTTAACTGCATGCTGCTGGTGAAATGTTCAAAGCAGCAGCAACTATAACAACAACAGAAGAGAAAAAAAAAGAAAAGAAAAGATGACAAAGAGATAAGCATACAGAGAATGAGACCGACTGAGAGTGAGAGTGGCAGCCAGATAAAGAAAATAGCAAGAGAATGAGAAATGATAAAATTAATGATGATCTCCATTCCGTTGTTTATCTGACAGCAGTGCAAAGGCAAGTGGTTTGGGTGGGAGATGAAGAAACAGAAAAATCTTTTGTACTAAATGGCAGTCAAAGAGAACATTGTCCTTAAACCTCATTTCTTATGAGAAACAAGGTCAGTCATAAATCCATATTATAGTGTAATTTATGCTAGTAAACTGAACCCATTGACAAGTTCCAGAACGTGATTTCATGAGTATTAATGTCAACTTTAAACCAAGTCCACAAGAACTGAAATCACAATCAATACTTAATAACTGAAAAGGATTAAACTGCTCTGAAATCTTACAAAAATCTCGTTGATGAATCAGATCTTCTCTTCCTTGACTACCGCCTTCATCATTCTGAAGATCGTGTATAGTGCGTGTGGATTATTCAGTAGCAATGAGTGAATGACTAAAGTAACTGATGTTCTGATCAAGGTGTCTTTTGTCAGCAAAAACCTGAGAGTACTTGAAAGGGTGACAATATGGTTTGAAGGGCTTGGCAATCTTAGTAAAGCAGCCCCCCTCCTCCTCCCCCATGTCGATCATATCATATCAGGTTCAGGAACTAGTAGCCTGTCTAGGCCTTTCTCCTGATCGAAACACTATTCACAATTTTGATCCGCGCAATGCATTCCGTCGTTGTTTACTTTCATGAGAAAATACCATTTAAAAACAAAACAGAAAAAAAAGGCAAGCGCTCACCCTGGGTATTGCTGGTTCCTGAGCCTGATCAGCCGAAAACGAACCTCCTGTGTCTGCGTAACGTCCAGCTGTCAAAGTTGGCGCTGTATCGTCACCAGACTGGTGTCGATTTTTCGCTGATGACTGGTTACCCATTTTCCACCTCCCTCACAGAACAAAGAGACAAACGATCTACAGATCTACACGCAAATTTTAAGGCGCTTAATTGAATCTCTGACACGTTCTCGTGAAAGAAGAAAGAAAAGGTTCCAACAGCACGCAGTTCAGATGAGCACACTTCTGTCAGTCAAGGTCTTTCGAGTCGATTTTCACGACGTCCCACACGTGCCCAATTCTCGTGTTTCTCGCAAGCTAACAGGCAAAAGCAAGAAACACAACTCCAGGACCAGCAACAGTATCTGGGGTCGTCTTATATTTCATGCTTCATGTAGTGATTCCGTTTCCTGCGTTCTCTCACACTCTAAAAGATTTCTCAGTAGGAAATAAACAACAAACATGGAGGATCATGTGCGTTTGGGTCGCAAAGGATTATGGTCGAATGACCCGGAAGCCATAATAAATCACGTGGCAAAGGTTATATCTTCCTCACTCTTCCGCTTTCTCTCTCCTGAAAACGGGCAGTGGTACGTGGTGGTAAAGACGGGGTGGGGGACGGGGTGGGGCTTGTCCTTCCCCACCTCCTCCATGAATGACCTTATTTGTCTTTTTTTTTTTTTTTTTTTTTTTTTGTTATAGGGATTCGGACGTCTTTTGGTTGTGGACTAAACTGGATGCGATATGCTTCAGCTGACAGATAACGATCAGACTCCTTCGGTGCGCGAGAGGATCGAAGCGTGTATAGCTTTTCACACACACACACACACACACGCACACACACACACACAGAGGCCTCTCTCTTTTACTTTATCACACGCGCGCGCGCGCGCGCGCGCACACACACACACGTGTACACACAAATGCGCCCCCTGCCCTGCCCTGCCCCACACACACACACACACACACACACACACGCGCACGCGCGTGCGCTCACACGCACTCACACCAAAAACTGGCAACACGGTTGTTTGGGCGTGGCAGTATAAAACGAAGAGGACTGGGAGGTTAGATTCTTTTCCATTTTGCCAAACAAAAGCAAGAACAAAATGACACTAGAAGAAAGAATAAGGGGAGGGAGGAAAGGGAGGAGACCTTGAAGTATTTTTCATGAATGGTAGAAATGAAGAAAATCAGCTGAGAAACTCCTCAGTTTACTAGTCTTCTTTTTCATTTATTGATGATTACAAGCACTTAGCGCGCGCGCGCGCGCGAGAAAAGAGAGAGAGAGAGTGTGTGTGTGTGTGTTTAGAGGGAGGGGGGGGGGGGGGGGGGGGGGTCGGGGTAGTCGTGACTGCGGTTGTCTTAACAGGTTTGTGGATACTCAGTGTGCACCGTGACACGCAAAGCCTCGCAAGTAGATGTGCAAGCAGGTTACAGTCTGTCACTGTATGCGGCCATGTAGTAACGGACATCCATCACTGATACGGCGACTTAGTTGCGGCCTTGAGGCCGCCCAGTGCTGTCCAGCAGGTGTAGTGTGCTCAGCGGATCAGTCGACCCTTACAGCAGTGGAACCCTCGCTCACATGCACACGCACACGAACGCACGCACGCGCGCGCGCGCGCGCACACACACACACACACACACACACACACACACGCACCGGCCCGGCCTTCTCCGGTCTCCTCCTAACAAGTGACCGAGAAGAAGGGCATTCAACGAGGAGTCACGACCCAGTACCCCGGCTTCGAGTGTAAGGATTCGAGGCTTAAAAAAAAAAAAAAAAAAATGCATGTATGAAGGCCGCTTCTTCCCCAAACTGACGGTCAGATCATTGACGTGAGGAATACGTGACAGTCCCAGACTAAGCAACTGAGAAAGGCTAGATGACACCGGCAGAAAATCAAAAGTATGTGAAGCAGTGAACTTGCGAGAGGAGAACCTCATGGAAAAGCTAGTTTCAAAGTAAGGTGACCGCAAGCGGAAATTGAAACAAAATTTTAAGAATAATTCCTAGTAAGCCTGCCAAAAACAAAGAAAAAGTAACAAGACAAAACACGACGCGTTTGGACCCTCTTCAGGCAAGATAAAGAACGTTCAGGACAATGAAAACGAAGAACAAGCAACCAATCATCTTCTCATATTTGGTGCAAACGCCATCTTGCTCGTTCTTCGTTTTCATTGTCTGAACGTTGTTTATCTTGCCTGACGGAAACCTAAGAGGTCGAAACGCGTCGTGTTTTGTCTCGTAACTTTTTTTGTCCTTGTTTTTGGCGGACTAGCTAAGAATTATTCTTAAAACTTGTCTCATGGAAAACGAAACGCGTCGTGTTTTGTCTCGTAATTTTTTTGTCCTTGTATTTGGCGGACACGCTAAGAATTTTTCTTAAAACTTGTCACATGGAAAAGACGCTCACAATCCAAACAGGAAGAGAGATTGAAATGAACAGAAGTGAAAAGTGCTTAAAAGGCAAGGACAAAGCAAAGAAAAACATGGAAATGCAAGAGCTGAAAAAAAGAGGATGCAGAAAGGATCAGGGAGGCAGTACAGCAAGGCCAAAAGGGACAGTGGATTACGAGAGAAACATGTGCTCCAAAGAAGTCTCAGCTGAACGAAATTGTGTCATCTCTTAGGATCAGCACCCTCACCAGATCTGTCCATGAGGTCTTGCACCTAAAACAAACCTGCTGGCGTGTGCACTCTTCAGTGCAAACAAAACATGCAACATGACCTGAGTTCATGCAATTCAGCGCTGACTCGGTGAAGATTCACGCTGAGGCACACTACCAGATGCTTAGAAAGATCTTACATGCGATTAGTGTGGTCCGAGGGAACATCACGCTTACAGAATCTCCAGCAACAACATTCTAAACACCAGGAAGAAACGAATCATGATCTGGAACAGCTGTGACCCTAACGTTTAGAAGCGAGATTTATTGAATGGAATGGATGACTTGGAGTGCGCAGCATACCTTCAAAAAATAATGAAACAATCAACAAAACAAATCATGATGACATTGAAATCTTCAGAAATACGCGAACTCACATCCTGGCGACAAAGAAACAAAAAAAGCGTTTCGGTTAATGGATGGGTTGTAAGAAGTATCTACTGCGCCGTGCACAGAAG
>JADBJO010000071.1:212500-240000 GCA_016801955.1 Conus betulinus
AGGGGATGTCTTTCATAGTCTTATCGTTTTTTGCCAGGCCTTAAGTTGAGAGTGAGAATTAAGAATGTTTAGAAGCATAGACCACTGCGCTATCTTTGGTTGAGTGATGCCATCGAACGCTTTGTTACCAATCAAAACGGATTCTCTCTGTTCAATCAGTGGGTCCGATACGGCTATAAATAACCAGTTTGTCACACAGCAGGAAAGGAAAAGACACTCCACGTGAGCTTGAGTGACGTTCTCTTGCAGAAAAGATCCGACAAAGCAGTTTGCTCGTCTCCTTCACATGATTCTTTTAAACAGGTCTATTCCCGGCCAAACTTGAAAAATACAGATCCTCCATTCTTGCAAATTACAGACGTTTAATGATTTCATTGTCTGCAGATGAGACCACTCTGGACCAAGATAGCGCCCTGTAAGGGATGGGGTGGGGGTGAGGGGTGGGGGGTACATTTGGTGTCAGAATGGTATGAAATGCCCTGGGCTGTTTTAATACCATTGGATGTAAAATAGCATAGACCCACTTTATACTCGGGTATTGAATGTACCCGATGTACTCAGATATTGAATGTATTAGGTATGCCCAGGTATAGCCTGAACCAGGAGATATTCCAGCCCGTTACACTAGTTCACACGACAGCACTAACAGCAACGGCACAGTGTCGATTAGTTCTGTGTAGATTTCTTCCGGTATCTCGTCCAGAGATTCTTCAATGCTGTGTGGATCTACTAAAAACCATTCGCCTAGGATGCTGGTTGTTACAAACTTCCATTCGGCCTTTACTTCGTGAACATGTAGGACTGTTGGGCGACTGCTTTGCCACAGCGAACCCATGGGAAGACACAGCGTCGGTTACTGACTGCCGGGTGTCCAGATGAAGGTTGGTGTCACTGCCACAACTCAGGGTAGACTTCTTGACGAAAGACACGGGGAGTTTCCCCGCTGATATACCAACTCTTGGTAATTGTCAGGGGTGATGATGGGAATGCTTTTCCTTTTGGACAGTTCTTTGGCCATCTTGTTGAAGTAGGATCGAGTTTTTTTTTCATCAGCACTACTAAAACGTGGCTGAGGAGAGATTAACTTAACTCCTGTTTCTAGAAGAATCTGGTTGAACAAGAACCAGGCTTTGAAGATGATTTTGGGTTTCTCTGTCCTCCAGTTGTTCAGGTCTACGAGGACATGCTGGAACTGACACCGCAGTCTGTCTGAAAGCGCTTCGCACCATCTCTTCCACTTTTGACATACGATAGCATTGCCAGCATATCGCTTGCACTGTTCGCTGGTCAGAGTCTCTATGTCGCAAATGCGTTGACCCAAGGCAAACAAGCGGACGAGAAAGGGCAGATGACCATTGTATACATTATCTAAAGTCTCAAGACAATCGCGACCATTCTCCAGACATTTCTGGGAAATTTTGTTGTTTTGGAAAGCCTCGGTTAGTGTAGTTAGATTACTTTGGATGATGCCCTTTGGCAGCTTTACGTGGCCTCTACTGCAGTCACGGGTGTTTCGTTGAAAACAGCGTCTTCGTGTACAGAGGCAAAGGGTCTGCGCTGACGTTTGTTCAGAACTGCCTGACACAGACTGAGATGCATGAACCACAAGGTACGATACTGGTCCTCAAGGCTGTTCTGTTTGGACTGAAGAGCTGCCGTTTTCTGATTCAGTTCCGAGATCTTCTCTTGTCTCATCTGGATAATCTTCTCCTCTGACTTTATTGTGTCCAGTCCGGACAGTGCCTTTTGGATAAGGGTTTGTAATCGCTTGAAATAGACTTCCACCGCCTGGGATAATCCTAGTAAAACATCATACTGTTCATCATGGATCAAAGTAACAAGACTGTCGTGGGCTTGTCTGACACCCTCTGCTAGGTCTTTTAAATTATGGTTTTCAAATATAAGGGCCAGTTTCAAGCCTAAAGAAAGAAATTGATGTAGAATATTGAGGCAAACACCACGAATGTCCTGATACGGTTCTTCCACAGAGGGAGACTCACTAGGTTCCTGTTCCTCCACAGGGGGAGTAGGCATAGGCTGTTTTTCTTCAAGTTTGAAAGAAAAGGCGCTCTGGCAAAGTGGACATGTGCAGCGCATTGTGTCGTCTACAGTTTCAGCATCTGTCAGACTTCTGGTGTGCCTGATGACTTCAAGCAAATCCTGAGCTTGAGATGGTGTTTCCTCTTCATGAGCCAAATGTTCAATTTGGACAGGTACAGCTGGACTATCTTTACTTGGGGTCTGTTCAGTAGATTGCAGATGTTTGCCTCTCGGTGCTATGTCAACCGCTTCCTGTGGGGTTTTTCCTTCCTTTCTGTGTCATGCACCTTTCTTTTGTCATATGTTGGAAGGGTTGTTGGTGTCACTGCGGGGTTTTTTTTTCCCCGTCTGTGTCTGTCATCTTTCTTTTATCATCTGATGTAAGATGGGTTCGCTTCACTGCAGTTGATACTTTCCTTGAAGTTTCTTTCTTTTCCCCGTCTTTCACCTTTCTTTTATCATCTGTTGTCACAGATGTTTGTTTCACTGCAGTTGATACTTTTTTTTTAGTTTCTTTCCTTTCTCTATCTTCCACCTTTCTTTCGTCGTCTTTTGGAAGAGATGTTCGCTTCGCTGCACCTGGTACTTTCTCCAGTGTTTTTCTCCTTATGTCTTCCATCTTCCTTTTATCGTCTGTCGGAAGATGTTGGCTTTGCTGCCGCTGATTGTTTTAGAGAAACGTCTCCACCTTGTTTCAAGACGCCCTTGCTCCTGATTTCAGATTCTGCAGTGGTTTCTAAAGCATCTTTGTCGTACGTTCTGCCGTAGTGCAGTTGCCTCCACAGTATCTTCTGTCAATGAATCTCTACTGGTCTTAAAATTCAATTCTGCAGCTGTCTTTAAAGTGTCCTTTTCCTTATATTGTCCAGTTTTCTTCATTGCATCCTCTTCCTCATCATCTCTCCTAATTTTATCATTTTGTGTCATAAGTTCTGCTGAAGTCTCTGTAACATCTTCCTTTACTGGGCGCTTTGAGGTTGCCGCCGGAGGCACCATAGCCGCAGGGATGGCCTCTTTCTTTGATGCTTTTGCTGCTACGGCCTCAGATTCTTTCGTAACGGTTGGTTTCCACTGTGCATCAATTGTCTTTTGCACTAATTCTGACCGTCCAAGTAGTGTTGGCCTTTGATGACCTTCATCTGCAGATTCGTTGTCTGATGTAGGTGTTACTTTCCGTGGTTTCATAGCCAGTTCTGTTCGTTTTTCACCTTTTGATAACGATTTCTTCCCATGCACTTCTGCCTGTGCTTTACCTTTGAATAATGATTTTTTCTCATGCATTTGTTCATGAGGCGCTAACAGTGCTTCACTCCTACCATCTGTGACAGAGGACACGGGTTCTGAGGATGCTGCCACAACACGGACCTGATCATGTTCTGGGGCTTCAGGATCTGACTCCACGGCTTTAAGAGTTGTCTCGCTTTGCAAGGAAGACTCAGAACGCAACGTACTGGGTGTTTTGATTGTTAAGGGTGTTGGCATAGTTGAAATCGAGCTGCTTGTTCTGCCTGGTGATAAACCAGAAGGTTCTCGAGGGCTTTGTAATTCTGACCGTTTGTACGCAGCCTCTTCTTTCATAATTAATGGCCCTTTGGTTTTCGGTTCCTTGGTTTGCAGTTCATCCTTCACCTTTTGCAAAACATGCGAAGAGGAGCTTTCTGGAACGTCTGTCGTTTTCAGGCGCTGCGGTGACTCTGGAGATAAAGATAACAATTGAGCAATATGAGGAGGTAAAGTTAGGCGTTCAATCTCTGAGACACGTCTCTTTTTGATCAGTTTTTTTCTGCCTTCTCTATTGCTTCTTTAGTGGGCTCATCCCTTTCTGAATAATGTAGACGTCTGACATTTTCTGCATGGGTCCGATGTCTTTTTCGAGAGTGGTGGCATATGAAAACAGCTTGTCAATTTTACATTTCAGGTGACACACAGCATCTTTATAAAATTCAATCTCTGACTGAATATTGGCAGTATCTTCTTCCTTGCTTGTGTCTGTTTTTCTGCTCTTTCCTGTTTTACTGCCTCCTCTGCTATCAATGTCGGGGTCACATCGACGTCAGAAGCCTCAGGCGGCCCTGCTTCGTCCTCCTTTGTCTGTTTCTCAGCTATCCCTGACAGTACTGTACTCAAATGGTCCAGCTTTCTTTCCAGCACTTCGTTCTCCACTAATATTTTGGACAGATTTTTGTTCAGTGTTGATGCTTGTTACTTAATGTTTGATGTTCTGATTTTATCTGGCTTAGTTTTTGTTTGCGCTTTCTTCAAGAGCTTTACAAGCTTCGGCTAGTTTTTTTTGTGAAGAATTGTCATATTTTCATCCGCCTTATCCATTTTCTCGAAGTTCTGCTCAACGACTGTCATCATATTGTTGAATAGCTCCAGGCCACATTCTAAGGTTTTCTGCGTTTGAGGGTTGTTAGTCATTTGATTGCAGAAGCGGAGGATGTCAGATAGTTTCTTGACGGCCCAAGAAAACTTCTCTTGATTTTTCAACATAACGCCAGCCGAAGGCACTTGTGTTGCTGACAGCTTTACGAGCTCCATCTTGGCCGACTTCTTATCTTTCTTCTGATAAGGATCATATTCATACGGACATACCCCTATTCCAAACAGATGCCATGCGAGATTTCTTGTCTGCTGAACAGCTTTTCCTAAGTATTCCATGAAAATGTTCAGTCGCCTATACAAACTTAGTTCGTCTTTCTCGTCAAAGAGGCACCAGACCTCATAAAAATAACCGAGGTGCTCGTGAAGAATCGATTGTTGTCCGTCAAGCCAACTACTGACATCTGCTAGCATTTCAAGGCGTAATTGACATTTCTCTGTGTATTGATCTATCTGTACCGTCACCTGATCGTAGACAACGTGCTGCAGTCTCATGATTTCATCCTCAATCCGTTCCATGTGCAAAGGGGGGATGCTCCACGCTTGCCGCCTACTATGTGCCTTCAGTAACGGTTTAGTGGACGTGGCATGTAAACGCCTGGGCATAAACTGTTCTCCCAGATAATACTGAAAGAAATTTGACGGTTCTTCGCCCGTTTCTTCATACAGTTGTTTGAGGTTTTTCAAAATGTCGCTGGGACAAACTAAGCTCTTGCAGTTCTCAACTACTTTCTCCACTCTCTTGGATGTGCTGTCGACTTCTTCGATGTAGTCACGACGCTTTCGGTTCAACTGCCCATCTGGAATGTCGTAGAGATGGGCCAAAACATTAAAGTCAGCACTTACTTTGTCGTACGGAGGTTTCTTCATGGTCGCTGCGCTGTGTTGGTCGGAGGATTTCTTGCGCCAGCAGTTCGAGGGCTTTTCTGCCCTGTTGTTTTCCACGTCTTTTCAGAGGGTGTTTGGAAGGCATCCTATATTTTAGAATGCTCACAGTCTATGAATCCACAAACCTGAGGCCTGCTCAGCGCGTCCTTGTCACTGGAATCGAGACGATGTGCTGTTCGTTCGAAAAAACTGCGCTCTTCTGCAGTCACGCCTGTTGTTGAACACACTGGCAACGGCATCGCTACCGTATCTCTGGTAGGGTTATCTCTTCCTGTCAGAATGTCCAGAAGACGTCACAATGGATCGTCGTCATTTTCAATCAACGCAGGAAGACGTCATTTCTTCTGACTACGAAAACATTTCCCTATACTCGTAGTAGCGTGAACATGATCACGTCATTGGACTAATTTGGAGTGAATTGGACAAAGAAATAGAGCGTGGGAAAGGGAACTTCAGACTCCATTATGCCTCCCCCCCCCTCCCCCAATAGTCCCTTTACCCCCTCCCCCATCCTTTCCTCTCTTAACCTCACCCCCACCTCCACCCCCCTAACTGGCTGCCTGCCAAAACCTCTTCCACATCCACTGGCTGAAATAAAGACGTCACTTGCAGCCTAGATCTGTCCATCCTCTCGTGGTGCATTCCATGTCATGTAACACTCACAGTGAAACATATTCTTTAGGGGTGATAGTACTTGCACGATGTGAGACATAACATTTTACAACAGACTCCATGAAAACTTTGTTCAGAGATGCCCCACCTGATGTGATCTTTGAGTTTCATAGGGAGACAATTTTTCAACTAAGATTTTACGGAAGAAAGATTTTTAACGAAGCTTCTGGTGCGTTTTTGGAAGGTGTATTTCAAAGAGATGTGTGAATTTTTTTTTTCTTGTTAATGACTTGAGTTCAACGCAGTGACAGCCCTGATATGGCCCTTTGCGGTCGGCTGGCCCATAAGCTACATTACCTTATCTTACCCTCCCTGTCCTTCCTCTCCCCCTCCTCCACTCTTCTCAAATCTCCCGCCATGACTTCCTTGACTTGTGAAAGATCTGTCTCCGATCTCCAACTGGATTAGATAGTTTTGAATCCTGTGGAGATCTCTCACGTTATGGATGACTCTCTCTCTCTCTCTCTCACACACACACACACACATACAAACATAACACACGCGCACGCACGCACACACACACAATACACGCGCGCGCGCGCACACACACACACACACACACACACACACACAAGATTTTGATATCCGTGTGGATTAGATACTTTTGAAATTTTGTGGAGATTTCCCACTTTGTGGACGACCCCCCCCCCTCCCCTCTCTCTCTCTCTCTGTGTCTGTCTGTCTGTCTCTCTCTCTCTCTCTCTCTCTCTCTCTCATACATACATACACACGACTCGCAATTAGGTTTATCAAAATTTCAAACATTGTTTAAAAAGGAATCGGACTTGCAGAAAAACTGCCAAATTTGTATATGCTATTTTAACACTTACTCGTTTCTTTTAACCGAAACTAAACTCTTCTGCGACGACCGTCTTTCTTACATTAAAAAAAGATCAGCTTTTCGCCAGAAAACTTACGCTGCTTGTGAAGTGAACTATTCAGGAGGTCTGCTTCGAAGTGAAAATATTTTTGACCAGACCCTACAATAAAATGAACTGGCTTAAAAAAAAAAAAAAGAAAGAAAGAAAGAAAGAAATGAAAGAAGAAAAAGAAGAAAAAAAAAAAAAAAGAAAAGAAAGAAAAAAAAAAATTCGGATTTAACGACTTGGCAAACTCACTTTATAGGTTAGGACACACACACACACACACACACACACACACACACACACAGGCGCAGACGCGCACGCACACACGCGCGCGCGCGCGCGCGCGCGCACACACACACACACACACATGATTAATGTCATCACTAATGTCTTGCCTTTCAGCTTCCGAAAATGTCCGGTACCTCCTGCTAAGTTCAAAGACACTGATTAATACGTCCCCCTCTCCTCATCTACAGTCAAAGGTGCTGGTCAATATGTCAACAACTCACGGGCAAAGTCAGAAGGTCGGCAAAAGTCAAGTGCACTCATAGAAAATAAACAAATAAACAGACAAAAATAAACAATAAACAAACAACGACAGACACTAACTGCAGCTTTAATAAATCCTAGAATAAGTTTAAAAAAAAAAAAAAAAAAAAAAAAAAAAAAAAAAAAAAAAACCGAAAAGAAAGAAGAAAGAAGAAAGAAAGAGACATATCACAAAACCTGGCAAAAATCAAATGATTAATATGTTAATGAACTTAAGAAAATTAAAATGGTTAAAGTTTCACCGAAACTTAGCGAAAGCCATATAATTGATATATGTTAATGAACTTAAGAAATTGAAATGGTAAAAGTTTCAGTGAAACTTAGCGAAAGTCATATGATTGATATTTTAGTGAACTTAAGAAAACTGAAATGGTTAAAGTTTCACCGAAACTTAGCGAAAGTCATATGATTGATATGTTAATGACCTCAGCAAAAGTCAAAAGGACTGAAGTGTTAAATACCGAAACAAAAGTCAAATGATTTTATTTTTCAATGATTCCGGCAAAAATCAAATAACTGATATATTAATTAATCTAGAAAATTCAAATGACTGATAAAACAGGCACCTTGGCTTAAAAATCAGATGACCGATACACCAGTGAACGTTCAGCAAAATAAGAATGTCAGTTACTTATGCAAAGTCAAAAGGTTGGGTATGCCAATGACCCAGAGCAAAAGTCAAACAATCGGTATGTCAGTCAAACAAGTGATGTGTAAAGGATTTATAGCGAAAGTCAAAGGACTAACCTTTTGAGTATCCCAGCAAAAGTCATATGATTGATGTGTCAGTGACACACAGCAACACATCACATGGCTGACATGTTAATGACCCATAGCAAATGTCAATGGATCGACAATGTCAATGACCCAAAGCAGAAGGCAAATGATTGGTATATTAGTTACCCCAGCAGAAGTCGAATGATAGATATGTCACTCCAGCAAAAAAACTTAAATAATAGATTTATCAATGACCAAGCAAAACTCAAATGATAGATATGTCCTTGACCCCCGCAAAGTCCAGTGATCCAAACAAACATCAAATTGTAGATGTGTCACTGAACTCCAGCCAAAATCAAATGATAGATATGCTAGTGACCGCAGCAACATCTAATAATTGATATATATGTAAGGGATCCCAACAAAACTCAAATGATTCACAGGTCAGTGACCTCAGCAAAAGTCAAATGACTGATATATATCCGAGACCCGGCAAATATCAAATAAGTGATATGTTAGTGACTCCAGCTAAAGTCAAGTGATTATTTACCCGACAAAAGTCAAATGATTGATATGTCAGTGACCCAAAGAAAAGTCAAACGATTGATATGTCAGTGACCCCAGCAAAACTCAAATGATTGATATGTCTGTGACCACACAAAAATCAAATGATTAACATACATCAGTCAATCCCCCCCCCCCCCCCCCCCCCCCCCCTTGATTAACACATGTAAATAAATTCCTGCAAAAGTCAATGACCTATAGCAAAATCCAAATAGTTGGTACGTTCGTCATGCCAGCAGAAGTCAAATCAATGACATATTGAACCACAGAAAAAAATCAAATGATCGCCAGGCCATGACCTTAAAAAAAAAAAAAAAAAAAAAGTCCAGTGACTAATATGTTAATGACCTCTGCAAAAATCAAAATTACTCATATCTCCATGAACACAAACAAAATATCAATGATCCACTAGCAAAAGTCAAACGATTGTTTCGTCCATGAATTCTAGCAAAAGTCAAACGATTGTTTCGTCCTTGAATTCTAGCAAAAGTCAAACGATTGTTTCGTCCATGAATTCTAGCAAAAGTCAAACGTTTGTTTTGACAAGGAATCCTGGCAAAAGTCAAACGATTGTTTTGACAAGGAATCCTGGCAAAAGTCAAACGATTGTTTTGACAAAGAATCCTGACAAAAGTCAAACGATTGTTTCGTCCATGAATTCTAGCAAAAGTCAAACGGTTGTTTTGACAAGGAATCCTGGCAAAAGTCAAACGATTGTTTTGACAAGGAATCCTGGCAAAAGTCAAAGGAATGTTTCGTCCATGTATCCTAGCAAAAGTCAAACGGTTGTTTTGACAGTGAATCCCGGCAAAAGTCCGCTGCTCTGATCGATGAATGTCAGTGCATCTCAGCCAGATTCACAGAAACTGGTCAATATGTCAATGCCCCCGCCCACCCTACCCCCATAGACCTCAAAGCAAACAAACAAAATCCAACCAGCCAACCAGTGAACCATTCCAACCAAACGCTATTCAATATCCACTTGGCCTCTCACAAAAATCAGATGTATTGATCCGTATGTCTATTTCCCCAGCTGAGGTGAAAAATACTGTTGATAATGTTAATGGCCCACAGCAAGAAACGATTGTGGACTTGAAATGTTCGGTGACACTCTCCAGTCTCAAGTTTTTTTGTTGGTTGGTGAAGGTGTCCATAAAACTGTCTGAGGAGTATGGCGGTGGACGCTCAGGGATTTCTGTTCAAAGTCATCCAGAAAGAGGTTGTGCAAATCATGAATAATTGAGTCTTCTTTCTAACCCTGTCGGCAGTGTTCCAAAAGGAAAACGTTAAAACCACAACGGTAAAAACTGTTGGCCGTATTGAGAGAGAGAGAGAGAGAGAGAGAGAGAGAGAGAGAGAGAGAGAGAGAGTTTACCTTATTTACTCGTCTTGTTGAGGTCTGTTTTCCGTTAACCATAAGGTGTCCTCAAAAGGTCTCATATCCTAGGAAGGTTTTTAAGAGAAAAGAGGTGCCGCCTAATGCAATTGTATTTTTTCAGTTCCTGAGGCAGCACATCAGGGGTATGTGATTAAAACAAAAACAAACAAACAAAAAAAAAAAAAAACAAAAGCAAATTTCGAGACTAACATCTTTCTGATACTCAGTGACGACTTTCATGTCCTCAAAAGACGTACAAAATGAGACTATGTGTAACGCCGTGTCCTCACAAGGCATACAGCACAAGTTGTGGTGTGCGTGCGTGTGTGTGTGTGTGTGTGTGTGTGTGTGTGTGTGTGCGCGCGCGTGTGCGTGCGTGCGTGCGTACGCACGCTCGTGCGTGAACGCACATTATACTTTATCGTGAACATAAATCTATGTGCGAATATGCACGCAGGCATTAATACATAAATGAGTGTGCATTTGCACGTGTGTTATGTTCATTCTTCAAGTTAACAACTGTTCGCCTACCTGCCGCCACGGTGAAGTGGTTCGAGTCTCGGACTCCGTGCTAGAAAGTCGTGGGTCCCATCAGAACCACTTTCTTTGAATGAATTTTTTTTTTCAGCCCCAGCCGGCTCAAAGTCAGAATTTAGTTTGCTGTGGTCTCAACTTGGAAGATTGGGACCACACGGTAGAGTTTCATCCACTTAATGGATGCGTCTCTGAGAGTGTTGCTCAAATTTCCTGGCTAACACTGCAGGTATTTGTATCTCTCGGACCTGGTTGACGCCGAGATTTATTATAAAAGTAAGCGTAGAGTACAGCCCTGTCATGCAGTTTAAGACCAGACTGGAAATCCATAGCATCAACTTCATCATTCTTATCCTCACTGATTGATACTATCATGCAATGTCTAGGTTTTTTCGGCCTTATGAGCCCTGCTCGTATAGTGACCTGTACTGATTGCCTCTCCACGTCCTGGTTCGATTCTGTCGGGGTCACAGGTGTCAGCAAATTCGTAGGGACCGTCGCTGGACGGATGTGGTGATGCCCTCCGGAGGCAGAACTCACTAACGCCGGTTCCGCTACTAAGAAATTATTGTCATTATTAGGGGGCTTAGTAGGTGGTATCCTGCGTATGTTGTATCAGAACAGCCACCACTAAACACCACCAGAGTGACTCGGCTGTGTGCAGTGTTTCCTATGGTGGGTTGCCTCGTGATGACTAGACACTGACCACTCCCTATGGGATGCGGTGCCAGACTATTGATTGTGGATGAGGGGTCGGAGCGAACGACATGGATGCTATGCCACTGCGGTGGCACTGAAGACGAGACAGAAAAAAAAGGCCATTCACCAAGCCGTACTACATCCCATGAGATGAGAGCGAGAGAGAGAGAGAGAGAGAGAGAGAGAGAGAGAGAGAGAGAGAGAGAGAGAGATTGGCAGTAGTATTCTATTTAAGTCTTTTCACAAAATTGTGTTATTAGATGAGTGTGTGTGATTAGATGAGTGTGTGTGTGTGTGTGTGTGTGTGTGTGTGTGTGCATGTGCGCAAGAGAGAGAGAGAGAGAGAGAGAGAGAGAGAGCACTATGCACATGTATAATTCATGTTAATAGAAGCTCAGTCGACCGCAATGGGCCGTATCACGGCTGTCACCACGGTGCAGACAACTCTCAATATTGACACACATACACACAAATGCGCGCCCCTCATTAGACATTTTTATTTTCAAATGGATTTTCGTTGATAGGCCTATCTTTCTTCCGCAAAATAATGCTTCTCTTTCAGAAGGTAAATTCCACCAGGTGGGATATCTCAGAACAGGATTTTCATGGAGCCTGCTGAAAAGTGTTCATGTCCGACATCACGCAAGTCCCAACACTCTATAGGAACACAGTTTAAAGTTATGGAATGCACATAGAATGCACCATGGAGCTTCTTCATCTTTAAACAAAACAATGAGTGGGTGAAAAAGGAGTGGCCTTGACGACCGCTAATGGCACCTGGTTAAAACTCTTTGAGGTTTGGACCGATTACGAAGAGTTTGTTATCCTTCTATGAGTTCCATTCCTCTCGCCAGGTCTCCGACATAAACCCAAGCTTTAGGTTTTTAGGTTGATGTGTGGGATAGAGAATCTGCTCCACTATTTGTGGCATTCTTGACAGGTCTATTGAGCACTTCATTGCCTTGTACGCCGACTTGGCCAGGAACCCAAGCAAAAGCTATGTTGTAACCATCAGATTTCTGAGAGGCATACAATTCAAACAATTTCAGCAGTTGAGGGTGCTTGAGATTACAGCCAGCAATGGGCTCAATGGTAGAAAGGGAGTCCAGGAGAATGTAAGTGTGAATATGGTTTACAGCGATTAAAACAAGGTGAACAAACAAGTTGAGTATGTATGATAAGCGCACGCTTTTCTCATGTGTGTGTCTTCGTCAAATATCTGTTCATGTAAACAAACTGGATCCGATCGTTGACAAATAGTAACATGATTCAGAATTCATAAATCCATCACCTTGGAGCCTAGGGATGGGGGATGGGGTAAGAATGGAGTTTTGGGACATTGCGGGCAGAGGAGGATATGAAAGAGATGTTGGAAGATGGGGAGAGTTGGAGTGGGGTGGGAAAGGGTAGAGATAGGTCGAGACCTGGCATGGTGACTGCTTGCGGTACTTAATGTAGGGGGAGAGGGGTGGGATGTGTATGGGTGAGGGCAAGAGTGGACATACTGGGGAGACCGTGGAGGTGGTGGAGGTGGTGGGTGGTGTTGAAGGGAGCGGCCAGCTGCCCTCATCTGAAAATTTTCTTCCATCAATTCCAGGAAAGGACTGTTGAGTTTTGGATCAGTTTCATGAACAAAATTCAGATACAACTGTTAAACATTACATTTTGTTACCATCATCACAAACCTTTCTGGTTCTTTTTCTCTCTGAATTGGGGCGCAGACATACACACATGGGCACAAGCGAATTTGTTGGGGTTGTGTGTTGGTTGTTACATGATTGTTAGAGGCAGTGCAATGGTTATTTACAATGCTTGTAAAACAGTGGGGATGCTGTCCATCAAGTTTGGATGTTAGGTGCTGCAGGCACTAGTCTAAAGAATATATCAGAAGGCACCATATTATACTGTTGCTAACTGTCACAACATACCTCAGTAATCTACTGTAGTTTGTTATACAGTATAACTTCTTCATTACGAGTTTCTGTGTGAAATTCAGGCTCATTTCCGGGGAAAGAGCAACTCACAATAGAACAGTGCAACTTCCTGCAAGACTCAAAGAACAAACGCAGGATTCTTTTGCTTCCTAGGACAGTGTTTCATCCACTACATCACCTTTCCATTATACAATAATCACGACAGTGACTTGAGCTGGGACACATTCTGCAACTGAAACAGATCCTCCTCTTCAAGGTGGACCCCAGTGTCAGCACACACACACACACACATATACACACACACACACACACACACACACAAACAGCATGTACTGCAGAATGTATGGCTACTGTCCTTTCTTGACAATCCTTTCCATCTCACTACTTCCCTGAACGCACACACTTTCTTACAAGTCTGTCTTCACACAGACTGAACTTTTTGTACAACCTGTCTCACCTCCTATTCTTCACACCTATCATATCAGTCCAAACTGTTTATTCACAGATACCGTGGTGGATTCTGTTGTGAGTTTGGATTCAAACATGGGCAGAGGAATCTTTGATACATTTTCTGGCATTCATCAATCTTGATTCATACATAGCTCCTCTAGTCTGTCCTAATCTTCACACGGACATATTTAGACACACAACCTGTCTTGTAACTTGTTCTTCAGACCACACTTATTCATACAACAAAGTCTCATAAGATCTTATTCTTCATATGGACCAAAGTCCATATACTTAGCATTTCACCTGTTTTTTTTTTTTTTTTTTTTTTTTTGAGCATTCTAAACTGTACATTTGCTTCAATCCATCATCTCTCCCACCCAACACATACTTTTTCCCTTGTTAATTAAATGGCACTGGAGGGACATGCTTATATACAAAAGAAATAATTTAAAAAAGTTGTTAAGAGATGTACATAATTACAATGAACCTGACCTTTTTTCATTACTTCTTTTTAGTTGGTTCACGGAAGACAACGTGCATACATGCACAGCAATTTTTTTTTTTTTTTTTTGTCTTATTTTTCGCTACTGGCTGTCTCATCTTCCATAAATTCCCCCATATGTACATCCCCCTTCCCCCACAACATTACATAAACAGCTCATTCCAGCTCCCCAACACCCAACCACACCAGCCTAGTCCTGCCGCAGCCCCAGCACCTGCACTCCACAGGAAGCAGTCTGTATATCATCATGGGGCAACCCACCAGAGGAGACACTCTGTGGTGCTTTGTCTGGTTTGATCCTTTACAAGCAGGATATCACCTACTATGCCCCCTGCTGATGACAATAACTGGAAAGTCACAAGGAGTCAGTGTGAGTAGGCTATCCTCTTGTGAAGGGGGCTCCAATATCCATCCAATGTTCTCCCTAAACTCTTCCCGTGCACTTTTACTGATAGGGGACACTGCCATTTTTGTGTGTGGCTGCATTAGCACTTTGTCTTTCAATGTCAGTTTTCAACTTACAAACATCATATACTAGGAACTGCTTCACATTCTAAAATGCCAAACGTGCCTAACATTTTCAAACTACCCTCACCCCCTTCACAACTACAACAAAAAGGTTTATAGTCAAAGGACAAGAACTAAAGCGAAAAGAATGAAAAAAAGTTTTCTTGATGCCCCTTTTTGGAAGAAAATGCACCTTAGTCTACATGGACCTTGGGCATGGAGCACAAGCAAAAAGCAATCAATCTTCAATTGTTATCATCAGATTCAAGATATCGTCCTCACTGCAAAGACAAGAATAAAAATATCGCAGGAAATCTTCATTCCATTATTTCATTAACAGAAACTCGTGTGCTAGAGTATGGTCTCTTTCACACACATCCACACATATATACACACGCACATACACACACATGATCATGAATTCACATACTCATGCATACACCCTTCCGCACTGCTCACACAATGTTCACATATGCACACACAAACTCCACACACACACACACAGTCTCTAGAAACAGCCTTGGTTAAGACACATGCATGGGGGAGTACCCCTCCTCCAAAGTCAGAGAAAAGGAGGGAGAGGGGGAGTAGGTGCTGCTAATGGATGGGAAGTGGAACAGCCCACAGAAGGCGTCTTGCAGAGCTCGCTGACAGGCAATCTGAGGCTGGAACCCACCAGCCATCTCCATCTCCACTGACCACGCACATTGCGCAAATACCTGCAAGTAGCAACACCACACTGCAGTCACGACAGTGATCACACTGCTGCCCCAAATACTCGATCAATTGCTCAAAAGGAAACTGTACAATTACTACCAAGGAAAATGTCCATCACAACTGTCAAGCAGCCAATTTCATGAAAGGTGTTGTGTGTACACATGGGATGTGGTGTGGTGGAGTGGGAGTTTCAGAGGTTGGAGGGATTACCTAAGCAAAACTGAATCACTACGGCATACATTCACATATATGTATCCTTAGAAAATATCTGCATTCAACAACCTTTCCCACTTCCCTTACTCACACATACTTGAACTGAGAATACGTCCTTTCCCAGCATTTCAATTAATTTTTTAACATTATAGCCAAGGCGATCACCAGAGGCCTGTTGAGGGCTATCAAACTCATACAGGGGAAAAAAAAAAGGTCACAATCTGAAAAGGTCAAATCCTGTAAATGATTAAATCCTCAAAAAGAAGCATACAATACAAACAATGCATGACATATAGCTAAACTATTGACATCTATTCAGGAGATAAAAATGCTGGCACAGCAAAACTGAAGAAATGCTCATCAAACTATTTCAAATTTCACTCTGGTATCTTCAGGAATTTCTGACAGGAAGAGCGGAGAGTATGTGATGACTGGTACGCGAAACATACAGAACAGGTATAATGGAAGAACCATCAAAGAAACAGGAGGAAAGAGTGGCTAGTTTGTTCTGATACCAAAAATTAACTGGCAACCAGTGAAGCTCCCTCAGCAGTACTGTGATGTAATCATTTTACTCTACTAGGGATGAATCACCCTGCGCTGTTTTGAATTCACTGGAGCCAGGAATTTTTTTCTTTTGGCAAGCCATACAGTACTGAATTACAATCATTAAGCTGAGAAGTAATAAGTGAACTAACATGTCTTTGTGTTGCATCAGTTGAAAGACACTCATGAATTGAGTGATATGGCAGAGTTCCAAGAAAGAAGTCGACATCCAGTCTTGATCTCATCCTGCATTAGAAAAGTCTTGTTAAGTCCGACACCTAGACTGACTGTCGGTTTAAAACTAATTGCCATCAATGTTTACTTACCCACTGACTGATTGGAGAAAGACTGTCAACAAGCATCATTCCTGTTTTGTCAGAGTTTAGCTTAAACATATTGCTTGTTAATCAGAGACTTCCTCATGGTTACGGTGTTTCTGGTAACCACTGTCACTGGATGGCTGGCACTGGGGCCTTCTTCAACTGTCAGTCTGCCAAGCTGAAATCCTCTGTACTGTCTGAAAACTGCTACCCTGGAAGAAGTTTCCTCCAAAATAGAGACAACTTCAAAGGCATTCCACGGGTATGACCTTTTTGAAAGTTGTACAGAATAAAGTTGTACAGAATAACCGTAATAGAAATCACATTTAGCTTTAAAGGAGCAGTCACCCTCCTCGTGCTAAGTCATAAGAGACTGTCCATTAAGCACAGCCATGGACAGCTTAGCATACCAGGTGCAGCTGAATCTACAAAGCTCAGATAACTGTGTAGCCTGAAGAGATGCTTTTGCACTTGCTTCAAAGTTTGGTTGCTGTGTGTGGCATGACTGGACAGTCGGAGGTTTGCTTTGACACTGGACTTACATCAAGTTAAGTAACCACAACAGTCAATTATAAACATCAATAACACAGAATCAGATTCATGTTTTCTTTTAACTTTATACAAAATAAGGTGTGATTTGGATTTGCAGGATATTTAGGATGTGCAACTATGAAAAAGAAAAGTCCTGACTTTAATAAAGTTGTGTAAGTTTATTTGCTGCTCAAAAAATTAATTTGGTGGCTATAGGAATGTTCTGTCATATAAACAAAGTAGTTCACCGGTTATGGTTGTGAAAATTGCTTAAAAACAGTACTAGTTCAAAGTGATGGTTGCCATGTTAGTATGAAATATGCAAAGGGAAATCCCTGACCCTTTGGTCATGATGTAGTCCATGACAGGGTAGACAGGTCCGTAGGGCTCCAGCTCCAGGGGAGAATACTGATAAGCCTGGTCTCCTCTGTCTGCTTTCTGTTGTCAAACACGCTCTGTGGCCCTGAAAGAACACAAATCAGGTTAAATCATGGTGATATGCCTTCTCTTCTGTTTGCTTCCTGTGTTCGAACATCACTCAGCTGGCCTGAAACAACAGTCATCAATTTCACCTTTCATCGTTTGGAAATGTACTTGAGAAAATGCTCATACTAGTAAGTAATTTGCATACTTTTTAAGCACATGCAGCACCCACCATAACTGTTTAGAGCTAAACCTAGTACCATTCTTTCACTGGTTTGAGCTTGGTCTGAGCAAAAAGCTTCACTGAAGGTGGGAGTGTACAGGCTAGAGCTTTACACAGCAGGGAAAATCACCAACAGCCTGAATAAGAGGCAGGGCCTCCGGTGGGCTATGACGGGTTTAATAAATGCCAGAGATTCTGGTCAAATGGGCTGTGGTGGGACCATATGTAAGAGTTAAATCAACTCCAGGGAATATTAAGCTGTGTTCTCCTGTCTGCCTTCTGTAATATGCCCTATCGGCTCTGAAACAATGCTATCATCATTTCAGGGACAGAATATTGATACACCTTGCTCTCCTCTGCTTTCGGTCATCACACATGCGGTGTTAGCACTAAACATCAAAGTCTCAAAAGCCAACCTTATAGGGTCTTTTCATGGCTGGCAGATTCATACCAGAAAAAAGTCACATCCTGTAAAGACCCCCCCCCCCCCCCCCCCCCCCCAAATCCATCCTGAAAGAGAAACAACAAAAACAACAAATGACATGGTAAAAAAAAAAACAAACCAACTGACATCCCAAAGGCAGAGAGTCTAGGCCATGCTACAGACGCTAGTTTTATCAGTTTCAATTTCATTCTGAGACTAGCTTAAAAAAAAAAAAATATACATATATATATATATATATATATATATATGGTATATATACCACTTAGGAAAATGGACGCTGCAGAACGAACAGATAGAGTCTAGATTTTTCACTTCTTACTTGCCATATTACAACAAAGAAATCTGACGTGACATAGATTGTGCCCAGAAAAAAAATGTGTAAAAGAGTTCAAGAACACAGACAGAACAATGAACAATGGTCCACAAAGGCAGGAAAAATTCATACACAATAAGAAAAGCAACAACAATCAAAGAACGTAATCGAAGAACTCCAGAAGGTAGGGAAGCTATTTGTACTGAAAGAGACTCTGGTATCCCCTATGGGCCACCATATTAGAACCTGAACTGAACAGTCTCATTCCAAACAGATTCCAGTGCAAAATACTGATAACCTTGTTCTTCTCTGCTGACTTTGTCCTGGGGAGTATGCGACCATTTTGTGTAGCTATTCTTATGACACCTGAAGAAGGTATTTCTGACAATACAAAAGTTGTTTGTTTTGCACTGTGTTGCGAAGATGTATTTTGGCATGTTATCAGCTATGTCGCAGTATGTTTCAGTCTTCTTGTTCTCCTCTGTCTGCTTTCTGAGTCAAACAAACTCTTAAAACAACACAGTCACTAGAAGTCAGAGGAGGTCAAGCAAGGTAAATTTTCAACAAATAAGAAAACCACTTACCAAATATACCAGAAAGGTAGCTACAAGTTGCTTCGTGCCATTGTTTTCACATTATTATGAATGTCTTACTATCTGCATTGAATTTTCAAGTGTTGTCAGTGAGCAGTGTATGTTACTATAGAAGATAT
Organism: Conus betulinus; assembly: GCA_016801955.1. NCBI lineage: Eukaryota > Metazoa > Mollusca > Gastropoda > Neogastropoda > Conidae > Conus > Conus betulinus. The sequence goes on from JADBJO010000071.1 coordinate 231,626, forward strand.
GCTAAGTGCCTTGACACAACATTAAACAATGTTCATACATCATACTTTTACCTGAAATCCAGTTGAAAGAAAACTACCTGACACCTGTGCCAAACTAAAAAGAAATGCTTGTTTCACAGTGTTTAATTCCCTTTAAATGCCAGTGGGATTAAGTAGTTCCAATCTTCTCAGAATGTTATACACAGCACTGTGTGTTTGTATCTCTTAATACCATCAGATCTATGCATTTATATAAATATCTGTGGGACATAAGCTTATTGTCTTCAACTAAATTCAACATATCATTCACCCTGAGGAGTTTCATGATGATATTAATTTAAAAAAAAAAGGGGGATTAAAAACACTTTATTAACACTTATGGAACTCATAAACCTTTTGTCACAAGACAAAACACAACACGTTTCGACCTCTTAGGTCTTCTTCAGGTGAAACAAAAACGAATAAAATAACGAAAATGAAGAAGACCTAAGAGGTCGAAACGCATGTGTTTTGTCTTGTGACTCATTTGTCCAAGTTTCTCTGGGTGGTTTGCTGACATTTATTTAAGATTTGTTTCATAAACCTTCATTTGAGCACCAGCTTACAGCAGTGACTGTAAGTCAAAGTGATCTGGCATTCAAAGAGTTAAACACTGTGTCAGCTGATACTTGGACCAACACAGAAGAATCAAAACATGTGAACACCTTTCGCTCAAACAATGTATCTTACTTTTGCGTCAACTACCTCACTTCTTGGTCCAATCCCTGGGAAAAAAGTTAAGCAGCAGAATTATGATACATGCATCCACTCCCTTCATACCCTAAAATACTTCTCCATTTGCTATCATCACAAGCTACAAAAGCGTTTCCTTTCATATCTGTTTTATGGTTTGGATATGTGTGAGTGACATGTTTTAGTTTTTTTAAGTATTTTGAAAGCTAGCAAGTCTTATCAAACAGGATACTGGATTTAGCTTTCTAATGTAAATTACTGATACTATCAAGTCTACACACTTACAAATAACAAATATACTTCACCAATCTCCAAAAACTGGATATAGATAAACTCTGTGTCAACAGTGTTAACTGTTTCCTAACAATCCCCGCAAAAATTTAACAATGCTCACTGGGGATAAAAAGAAGAAACATTATCTAAATTTTGTACAAACATTCTCTTCTGTTTGTTACATAGATACAAAAGAACAAAAGAAAAAAACATGTACAACATAAAACCGGCACTTATTAACCTTTACCAGCTGTGTCACCTCCTAGTGGGTGACAGGTTTCTTTCCCTCAAGCCGAGTCACCCAAGGCTGGGTGACGGACAGACAGTACATTCTGCCGTGTCACCCACTATCGGGTGACTGGAACATAAAAAATTCCTACACTTTCCATACAATCATCCAAGGGAAATAAGCTCTGTAACTAGTCTTGGGATGTTGTAGCAAGTTGCAGGCCTTACTTTCAGTGCTCTATTGTGAACTTGGCTGACCCCAGCAGCTTTGAAACAAAGGAACTGACGGCACCAGGCTTGCCGATAAGCGCGCACGAAAAAATGTTGGTCAGACGACGGGGTGATAGTGATTTTTCGCTCAATGAAGCGCTTGAAATCATATTACAAAGTGGATCTGGTGATGAGGGGAGTGATAGAGGTAACGTAAGGTAATGTTGCTTATAGCCCAGCCGATCGCAAAGGGCCACATCTGGGCTGTCACCACGTTAAAATCAACTCACAAGTCATCTAAAAAAAAAAACAAAAAACTTTCACACATCTCTTTAAATTACATCTTCTAGAAACGCACCAGAAACTTTTGTAAAAATCTTTCTTCTGTAAAATCTTAAATCAGATAAAAATGTTAATCTCTCTCAAAACCTCAAAGATCACATCAGGTGGGATATCACTGAACAGGGTTTTCATGGACTCTTCTGTAAAGTGTTTATGTCTCACATCATGCAAGTCCCAACAATCTAAAGGAATATGTTTCACTGTGAGTGGAACATGACATGGAATACACCACGGAGCTTCTTCACCTTTCAAAAGATAAGAATGGGTATAAAACGAGTGGCCTGTGTGCAAGCGGCACAGGACTGTTTCTTCTTTATGGCCACCTCTGGAACAAGAAAGAAACTCGTTGAGGTTTGGACGGATTTTGAACAGTTTGTTATCCATCTGCACAGTCCATTCCTCTTGCCAGAGGTCTTTGACATAGGCCTGTGTTCTGGGTTTCAGATCAGTGTGAGAACAGTAAACCTGATCAAACTTTTGCTTCTGGCATTCCTGGCAAGCTGGTCAACCCTCTCATTGCCTCAAATGCCCACATGGCTGGGAACCCAAGCAACAAAAGAACGGAATAGAATGTAAACAAAGAATTTTTTTCCTTGTCAGACATGTTTTTCAACGCACAGTCGTGTCTACACATTGAAATAAATGATTCAATATCACTATGTTGAGTGTTTGTTCTTTCCTATGACACCTAACACAACACAGTCAGTTGTTGTCTAGCTACCGTAAAAATAAATTAAAAAGAGGTGAAATATGCGTGTTGGCAGGGACTGAGCGCCCTGCACGAGTGCGCAGCAGCAGGGAATTATGCTGCACGTGCCACTCTCGGCTAAACAGTATTAAGAACTGGGCATCATACTCAGTCTGTTCAAGTTGTGATTCTTTCAGTGTTGAAATAACTAGCAATACAGCTTTGGGAAGGCCCTTGGAGAAATACAAACACATAATGCAAGATAAGTTTCACTTACTAACACATTAATAAGATGGCTTTGTAAACCAATTAAAAATAAACCTCGAATATTACTTCATGGCAACCAAGAAAGAACAGTGAGGGGGAAAGCACCCTACCTCCCTTTTGAAATCATGAAAAATGACCATAAAGAAAATCAGCATACCAGTCTGATGCCAGAGGAGAAGACAGTGGAGCCAGATGAGGTGGGTCTGGACTGATCCTCCATGGGGGGCGCACTGGTCTGCTTGTGACTGGCCATGATGTCTAGGGCTGCCTTGTCCGAAAACATCTGTGAAACAGCAGTAGGAGACAGATACAGACTGAACAAGCATTTGATGGCATGAAGATAAAAACAGGTCATACAACAGTGTAAAAACACAGAAGGGTGTTGTGCAAAGGTGGGAAAGACAAACAATTCAGTCCACACTAAATGGTAACAACATGAATAGAACTGTGTCTCCAATCAGGATCTGTCGACTGAGCATCAAATAAAAGCAGACAAAAAAATCAGTCACCTCAATAAATGAACACTTAAAGAACAGGATCTTCAGCTTGGATCCATTCACAAATGATCAAAACATAAGCAGGAAAGACTAATTATTCAGTCCCAAGAAACTGCAGTAGTGCACCTGGATCTGACCAAAAAGCATTGAACAAAGCTGGAAAAGACAAACTAGTCAGCCCTAATAACAAGTAACGCAACTCCAAAAGAAGAGAGTATTCAATCTGCATCTGACAGTAAAGCATCAAACAATGTAGGAAACCGCTTATCATTCAGTTCTAATAAATGGCAACAGAATTCCAACAAAGGAAGTCTTCAACCTGGATTTAAAAGAAAGAAAAAAGCATCAAACTACAGCAAAAAAGACAAAAACTTAGTCCATATAAATGCCAACAATATAGTGAAAGAACTGTCCATAAGATCTGATAACAAAGCTTTTAATCTAAGCAGTGACAGCTGAGTACATCAAAAGAAACTTGATCTTCAGCTTGGATCCCAGTATTTTAACAAAGTTAGTTGTCTTCTACAGAAATGCTCATAACTCAAACACCATGCATGCTGACAAAAACAGCTTTTTGTACATTGCCTAGACCTTCAAGCTGTATTTCTAAATACTTTGAAAACAAATTTGGTTTGCTACTTGAATGATATGAATTCAAAAACAAAACCATCTATTAACGTCAATGACAATGCCATCATAGCATCAAATTCTCTCATTAAAAAAAAGAAGAAAATATGGGAAAACAGTCAAAGGTCTAAATATATATGGAAGAGTGACAGCCACGGTAAGCAGGATCACAGCTACCAACCTATAAACTCTGGAACAATGGGTAAACTGGAATGAACAGGAGTATTTTCACTTTTGAATACAAGCATTCCAAAAACCCCAACTTCTTCAACTCAGGAAACTGTTTTTAAAGGATAATGCATTAAAACCATTATAAGTAACAACCGACATTGACATAACCTCACTTAGGATATATGCTGGACAACTTCATCAGCCTTATGCAAAAAATGACTCCCAAAATGCTGCAAATTAATTTCAACAAATATTCTGAAAGTTTGGATTTGTTACCCAGAATATCTCGACATGCCTGTTAACATCTAACACAACCTAAAAAGAGCTCAGCAGAAATCTAGCTGACAGACAAAGATAGAAACCAAGAAAATATTGAAGAGCTCTTGAGATGACCCACCAGATCATCAATGAGGGCTTCTTTATGTTTCCGCTTCAACGCCTTCTCTCTGTTCTCCTCTTCTGTTATCTGCTGTCGTCTGGCAACAGCTTCCATCTTCTGCTGGTCTATCAACTGCTCCAGGTATTCATCATCACGACTCTTCAACAAAACCAAAGTTCTATTAAGACTGGAGTAAATCACAACAATAAAAAAAAGGCAGTTAACTCTTGTTTACATCTGTCTTTCATATGTAAACAAACAGGAGGAGGGGTATACTTTTAGGTGGGGATACACAAACCCCCCCACATACAACATCAGAAGTCCTGTGGGTTACAGACACTTAACTCTCAATACACCCCTGAAATGAGTATGATATTAAATGGATCTTTTCTCCATAGCAAAAATGAATCAGATGATAAGAACAATCGACTTGTATGGGTAGCTTTTCATCATACAATCCCCTTTTTCAAGACTATGTTCATGATTATCTATGCAGTTTATAACTCACAAAGTTGAACACACCCATGATTTTTTTTTTCTATCATTACCTAGATACTAAAAACAAATCACTGTCCACATTGTTTACAGCACAGAATCACATTTAAGAACAAAATCACATTTAAGAGTAAAGTCTTGCCAGCAATATGATTCTTAACAATCTGTTTGCAAATAAGATGGTATAGTCATTTGAATAAACAAACCTATTTTTAGCTATTTTCTGCTCAAACTTGCAAAACAGTCTCGATTTAGCAAAGTTTTGAACAGTAAGTTAACATTTAAAGCAATCTAAGAACATTTTCAACATAAATTAAAAGATAATGTAAGAAACTAAAAATATCACATGGGGGCACATCAGACCTGTTTCATGATAGACAATCACACACACACACACACACACACAACACACACACACACACACACACACACACACACACACACACACAAAGCCCCCTGTGTGAAGCTACTGGGAACTGCTATGCACCATTAGCTTGTTGATGTGCGTTCCAGTTTCTAAATTTCTTGATAATATTCAGCTCTGAATTCTATGCACTGATCCACCAGTAAACATACACACATTACATAGCCAACACAGACACAGACCAGACAATGGCACACACACACACTCTCTCTCTTTTTCTCTCTCTCAATAAGTAGTTCAGAAATCTTCTACTATGTTGGGGTGCCTGTTATCTGCAATACAGTAAGGACTTCTGACATTTTCACGAAAAACATTATTCTTGAATTTATTTAGGCATTAAATCCACTATCGAAATATCCAGAGTTTGATTTTTTCCCCATCAAAATACACAGGAAAGACAGAGAACACACCACAATTCCAACTTGAACAATGGAAAAAAACTCATATCTCTGGAAAATGGTAACGGATCAGCTGGAAAGTTTCAGTGACAATGAGAGAGACTAAACCACACCGAACTGTCCTTGTAGTATATATAGATCTGTGCTATTACCATTTACACAACAAAACAATCCACACAAAAGATGAACCCAGTGATAAAACCTTACCAGTTTGGACTGATTTTTCTTGATCAGCTCTCTGTTCTCTTCTTGTACTGTTCAATCATTCTGCGAGTAGAATCCATCTCCACTCCATTGGTCAGTTAAAGACTGCACATAACATGATGATGGAAATGTGTGTCTGATTGGCTAGGCTGGCTAGGTTAACGATTACGCATAGTATAGTGAAGAAAAAACCCATGGGGGCTGGTAAACATCACACCGTATAATCATCACAAATAGTCAACTTTGTGTCCCTCACGCCATGCTACAGACTGTACAAATCACAAAAAACTCATTAATATATGACTGAAAACTTGCGTCCCTTGGTCATGTTAAAAACTTCATGTGACAAAGTATATTAATTATACGAATGACAATTTGTATATCTCAATTCTCATTGGTCATTTTAAAGTCTGGACATGTCACACATTACATTAATTGTATGACTGAAAACTTTCGCCCCACTGGCAAGATTATAGACTGTATGTATTCCAATGATATATGACAGAAAACTTGTGTCCCATTTGCTAGGTTAAAGATTCTACACTTTGGAAACTTGTGTCCATTTCAGGCATCGCCAGGTTAAAAAACTGCCAGTCTAAGTACAGTGTTACACATGCATCAGTAACTAGTTCGTTGCTTTGCTAAGCCACAATAATACCAGGTGGTATGCAACTTCATTGTACCTGCAAACTTGGAACATCCTTTTCGGGGATGTCTCCTCGTTTGTTCTGTATGCTCTTAGTCATTTCTGCTAGGCAATTTGGTGTCATAAGCAGCATTCGTTTCGAGTTATATGCTTGTAATTGTTTCATTGTGGAAGCAAAGAGTTTCCATACTTATTTGTTATTTACTGTTTCTGCCTCACTTAAGATTTCATCTTAAGAAAAACACAAAGACAATGATGACATCTCTACTCACTAATAGTTTCAATCATCTCCAGATAATCATTGTAGTCATGTAAACTGCTGAAGTCCTCTCTCTTTCTTGTTAAAGCTGTAAAACATAACAAATCCAGTACATAAAACACTCAAGTGACGCAGTTACAACATCTAAATTAACAAACAACCCATGCACGAAACAGCAAAAGTAAAACAAACTACATTAGTCATTTACTCAATGCCAGCGCATACCAAAATTGATATTCAAAGGGACACAACTCAGCATTAGACGGGGCCTATGGTTGCGAATTTGAACCATTTGTGGGGTGGAATTTACTTTGTCTGAAAAAACCATCTGTGTCCATTCAGCAGTAACTGAGTACTTGATCCAGTTCAGGTAAGGTGAAGGCATCAGGATGAGGAGGCGGGCTTCAGCTTCCATTTATGCAAAGTGCCTAAACAAGGCGAGTTCATCTTTTCCTCATTGTCACTCCGCTCCTTATGCTTCACTGCATAATCACTGTGTAAGGACCAGTTCTATTTAAACCATCACAAACACATACCAGCTGTGATGAGAGATGATGAGTTTGCAAAATCCTTTGTTCATAGTGCTAAGGGACTGGCAAACCAGAATTGTGACCTTTAACAAAAATCTACACAGAGTTGTGCTAGTCTATAAAATGTAACAAGTAGGAATCAAATTCATGAAAAAGTATAGATTTAATTTTATAATGAAAAATCAAACCAATGCTAAAATTCAAGTTCAAAGGGTTATAGCTCTGCAAGAATACTAAAAAAAGTAAAGAAGATTTATAACCCCCCCCCCCCCCCACCCCCCGACCAATGCTAAAATTTTAGTTCAAAGGGCTATACTATACCTCTGAAAAAATACTGATACACAACATTTCAGTGTGCGTGCGTGTGTGTGTGTGTGTGTGTGTGTGTGTGTGTGTGTGTGTGTAAGAGTATGCAGATATATATATATATATATATATATATATGTGTGTGTGTGTGTGTGTGTGTGTGTGTGTGTGTGTGTGTGTGTGTGTGTGTGTGTGTGTGTGTGTGTGTGTGTGTGTGTGTGTGAGAGAGAGAGAGAGAGAGAGAGAGAGAGAGAGAGAGAGAGAGAGAGAGAGAGAGAGAGAGAGAAGGGAGTGTGTGAGTGTGTGTGTGCATGGAATTTCCCTTATGGAAAATATCAACATAATTTCATCTTACAATTAGACAATAAAAAAAAAATCTTTCTTAGTATTAATTTTTCAAGTTCATGCACTTAAATATCACGTGCAAGTCCGCCCATACACCAAGCTTAAAAAACATTACCATGGCAATGCAGGAGGTATGGCTAAATTAATTGCCAAAATGGGCCACCAAGTTGATTGGGCTGATCAGTTACAACATTCTCAGCATCTCTTTGGAAAAATTAATGAATCTCCACATAAAACTAAAGATCAACAAATAAAAAAAAACAACAGTTCAGTGTGAAAGAAATACAATTGACAGTGACTTAACCAGAGACCCACTCTCTAAGTATCTTCTTTCTGATATCCACTTCTTTCTCCACTCCAGCATCTTCGAAGACC
>JADBJO010000071.1:245000-250000 GCA_016801955.1 Conus betulinus
TCTTGCTAATTCTAATTTAGCGTTCCAGCAATATCAACAACGTGGCAATCCGTCGAGCATAGAAGCGAGTTACACTGAAATTTCTGTTTTTTGGCTTTTCATTTCTGTAAGCAAAAACAAATAACACATTGTGAATCAATGAATGTCAAGGAGCCCAATGTGTACGTAGTGATTGATTAGTGACCTGCTGTGGATACATATACATCTTTTCAACCCTGTTTGGGACACGCTTTGTCGTGGACTGTTACATACTCATATTTGAATGTACAGAAAAGACGCAAAACTATTGAAAACCTTGCATTCTGCAGTTTCTGTTATTCCTTTTTTTTTTTGTTTGTTTTTTTTGTTTTTGTTTTGTTTTGTTTGTTTTTTTGTTTTGTTGAGCGTTTTGGTTGATTAAAGAAAAATCATGCGTTTTCTGTGCGTGAAGCATTGCATAGTTATTTGAGACTCCATTGAGTTATGAGGTCTGTCGCTGACGTTACTGATTACATGTGTTTGCTGTTTTCACCAGGCTGGAGAAAGGTCCAGTGACGGTGAGGAAAGACCCACTGACCACAGGGAAAGTCCTGTTGACAGTGGGAAAGACTACAACTTTGGATTCTCTCTTGAGGGCACATAAGACCGTATGGCGAAAGCTTGGCTGTGTCTGGAGTGGCACTGTCTTCATCTGTCCGTGGGCAGGGGTGGTTGGGTCTGTGGGGTGTGCTCGGCAGCTGGCGGGTGGTGTTTTTTTGCCGGTGGGCTCTACAGTCATGAAGTTCGGGCTGGTACACCCATGGGGATACTATTTTTAAGGTTGTTATGAGTTGCATCCTGTAGTCTGATTTACCTCTGTCCAGGAGCAGTTATATCCCTTGATATCTTAATGGAGTGCCCTGCCCGTGCCTGTACCCATCGTCAACACAGCGCAGGCCTCCAAGGGTGGTACAGGACTGCTCATAAGGCGGGTGAAGACAGTGCTTCTCTGGGTTCTCCCCAGCACCTTTAGGTGTTTCTTTTTCTTTGACGTTTAATGGCCTTGCTGTCTTGCCACCAAACATCCCCAAGCTGCCCTTTACCAAACATCAACACGTTTGTGGCTTGAACAGACGTTGTGAGGATAACATCGGCGAGCGTAAGAGTTTGCTATGGGACTCTTGTAAGAGCCTCTGGATTTCACAGGCTGTGCTAGACATACCAGAAATCATAATAGGTTTACTACTACTACTACTACTAATGCTGCTGCTGCTGCTGCTACTACCACTACCACCATCACCACCACCACCTACTACTACTACTTACTACTACTACTACTACTACTACTACTACTACTACTACTACTACTACTACTACTACTACTACCATCACGGTTTGTTTATAATATTACGACCAAGCATTTGAAAAAGAGTTGTTCATATTCCACCCTTTTTAAATTCTCTGTCGTCGATGCTACGAATTGTTTCCACGTGTCATCTTGATACTGTGTGTTGGCACTAACGTGTTGATGTGGGGGATTTTGCCACCAAACATCAATATGTTTGCGGCTTACACAGACACTTCTGTGGATATCATCAACACGCGTACTACTTGCATTGTTTGTTAATACGACCAATCGTCGGCTATTTCGTTTTCTTCTCCTCTGTGTAGAGTCATCATTATCGATGCTATCATCAATGCTGCTATACTCGTTATTAATGTTGTTACGCGCGGGCTCTCTTCAACCGCTCCCCCCCCCTCCCCCCCCCCACTCCCTCCTTTTTTTTTGTTTCCTCTTTAGTTGCTCAATACCAACTTCGTTATATAGGACCAATCTATCTTTTTTTTTTTTTTTTTTGGGGGGGGGGGGGGGGGGGGGGGGGGGGGGTTGCAACTTCGTATACGCCACCTGTTTTTATTGTTATTGTTGTTTTCCCTTTACTGAGTATCAATAAACGAACGTCGGAACGGCAGTCCATTGCATTACGTGTTGCTGTTACCCCGTTATGCGTGAAACGAGATAATACTGATAACAGAGAACGGCTATGATCATGGATACAGGTGGTGGTTGGTTTTTGAGGGCTGGCCCCTACCCCCTCCGCACCCTCCTTAAAAAGAATTATCGGGTTCGCTGTGATGATAGCTCTATAATTGCTGGATTTATGTAGAATGGAAAGATATATAAATTGCGGGTACCTTCGGGAGAGGGTGGACGTATAAGCTTACTCAGGGTGGCTTGACAGACCGAGAAGGATTGGAGAAGAGACAGTTGGACTAACAAGTTCGGAGCAAAAAAAAAAAAAAAGAAAAAAAAAAAAAAAGAAAATGGCGAAGGTAAAGGCATTCGTTTCCTATATACTTCACGGTCCTAAGTGGATTGTTTTGTTTTCACTGCTCACACACACACACACACACACACACACACACACACACACACACACACACACACACACACACACACACACACGCGCGCGCGCGCGCGCGCGCGCGCGCGTATATGAATAAATATGTTTATTTAGGCCTAAGCACACACACATACACACAGAATCACGTATAGCGTACGCACACACACACACGCACACACACACAAACACACACACACACATACACAGAGAGAGAAAGAGAGAGAGAGAGAGAGAGAGAGAGAGAGAGAGAGAGAGAGAGAGAGAGAGAGAGAGAGAGAGAGAGAGAGAGAGAGAGAGAGAGATGCGGCCCATTGGTAGAAAAGGAAAAAGTCTAAGCAATCCTATTCTTTTCTTCTTCTTCTTCTTCTTCTTCTTCTTCTTCTTTCTTCTTCTTCTTCTTCTTCTTCCTCCTCCTCTCTCTTTCTTCTTCTTCTTCTTCTTCTTCTTCTTCTTCTTCTTCTTCTTCTTCTTCTTCTTCAATCAACTGACGGAAAGAAGTTTCTGAATCATTCGTTGAGCTTCTGTCCACCTATAGGTTTTATTCTTTTAGCGGCGGCTACGCAGCCATTGTCTTAAAGAAAATCATAAAAAAAAAGTGCAAGACAGACTTAAGCGTTAGAAGCAAAAGCGTATATTCATAGTCATAGATCAACATGTCTACTGGTGAATTAATGATTAAGACATATGCCAAATACATATACAGAGAGACAGAAAAAGAGATCGAAACGGGAAGAGAAATCGAAGGGGGGAGAGGGAGAGGATATTATTCATTTTAATGGCTAACAGATAAGCACAGCACAGTCTCTCTCTCTCTCTCTCTCTCTCTCTGGTTTGATCAAAATCTTGAGAGAGAGAGAGAGAGAGAGAGCGAGAGAGAGAGAGAGAGAGAGAGAGAGAGAGAGAGGAGAGAGAGAGAGAGAGAGAGAGAGAGAGAGAGAATCCTTTACTGCAGCCAGCTGAGATGCTCAAAGTGTCACAAAATCAATGCTTGTTGTGACCAGACCTACAGACAGCTTGTGTTAATGGGCGAAGGGCTGACTGCTGTTCCTGTTCCTGCTTATGTCGTGACGAACAGATCGATGTTTCAACATCTGCATGGCATACACTTCACTGAGGCTTTTGAAATGTATATCCCTACAGTAAGATTGTTTACAAGCGAGTCGTTTGTTTAGAATTGCAGTCGTTCGTATGTCAGTGAACGGAAAAAACAAAGCATCGATTTTTTTTTTTACAGCTGACTGAAAGAAGCCAAAGAACGTGGGACGGTCCGTTTACCCTCTCAGTACAAAATTAGATGGCACGGAATTCTCTCTCTCTCTCTCTCTCTCTCTCTCTCTCTCTCTCTCTCTCTCTCTCTCTCTCTCTGTTCGCTCACAATACCATTAGGACCAGCTGACTTCCGTTTTGTAGCTGACTAAAAGGTAATAAACCCTAATATTTGGAAATCGGACGATTCATGCAATCGTTGACATCAGCGTTTTGTATGACATCACTAGATTCAGCACGGCTGACATCATTTTCATACAATAACTGCAAAATGTTGAAACCATGTATCCATTGTGATATTATTTCCAGGCTGCTTTCTTTCAAAAAGGCGATTTTATGAACGTTACTGCAGAAGTCCTTCTGATTCTTCTTGGATGTTATGAAAGTTTGTCGAGTAATACATAATGGAACTGTTTTCGTTTTCGCTTCAGTAAATTGTTATGCCTACGCCTGGCGACTAAATATTCACAATTATCTTCAGCATTGTATGAACGATGAATAAAACTGAACTGTTTCATAACTTCTCTTTTTTTCAGACTCTTGGTCGTACCAGTCACCTGAACCTCACTTTTCCCCGTGCAATACTTTACGTATTATGCACAAAGCACATTCTCTTAAACATTCATTACAATGGCTAAGAGGCTCATTCGCATCAAGATCAATCATATTTAAAACAGTGTCAAACTCAAAGAACACAAGAGAGAATCATCACCAGTCGGAGAACACTTGAACATCAGCGGACATGAGTTCTCCCAGGACAATGTCAGCGTCCTAGACCAGGAACCTAAATGGTTCCAAAGAGGAGTAAGGAGGCCATCTACATCGCGGTCACGTCTCCTTCCCTCAACCGAGACCGGGGACGACACACCTACCAGCAGCCTACGCATCCCTTATTCGGTCGCGTGACTCGACTTCATCTGGAGATCGCGGGCACCGAACACAACTCACTCAGCGAGGCATTCGGCGCTGACGAAGGCCTCTGGGTGGAGGCCGAAAACTTCGCTTCGGCAAAAAAACTTTCCTGTGTGAAAAGGTAAAAGACTGTGTTTAATCAATATCAAACTTATCCCATATTTCTTGACTACATAGGTTGTCAAAAAACACATGCGCATTTTCATCTTTTGCAGACAATTTTTTCTATAGCCAAGACATTCATTTGTGTATTAACATATGCTCTCATTTTTTTCATTATCTGGAACAGGCATGTGGTCAGAATAAAACTTATCATCGATATCTAATTCATGATAGTTATAAACAAGTGACAACTCATTTGAACCATTACAACAGTCAGCCTCACTATATTCACAGGGTCAAATGTATGTATGGCCACCCTGCAGGTCGCCTTTGCAAACACCATTCAGAATGTACAAA
>JADBJO010000071.1:260000-262500 GCA_016801955.1 Conus betulinus
ATGCAAAAGTACATTTATAGAGCGCTTTACCTCGCAAGAGCCCAAAGCGCATATTACAGAAAAAACATGACAGAATACTAATTCAGATTGAAAGACCACACACACACACACACACACACACACACGCACGCACACACACACGCACGCACGCGCACGCACACACACACACACACACACACACACACACACACACACACACACACACACACGAAAAAACTCACATACGCAGACAGACACACGAGCGCGTCAACACCAGCAAACACACGCACAGTGATAAGTGGATATCGTTAATCAATCCGAGGGAAAAGATGTGTCTTTATGGAGGTTTTTAAAAGTCTCAAACACAGTCCGTGTTACGCAGAGAAGGGAGAGACCATTCCATAGAGCAGGTGCCTGGTAAGAGAAAGATCGTTGGCCTGAAGTTTTCAGGCGAGCGGAGGGAAGCCGAAGCAGACGAGAATCGGTGGATGAGCGTTAAGTTGCGAGACGGAACATAGAGATGGAGGAGGTCAGAGAGGTAGGAGGGAGCCAGATTATTCAGTGATTTGAAAACCAGGTGGAGAACTTTAAAGTCAATGCGAGACTGAATTGGGAGCCAGTATAAGGATGACAGAATTGGTGATATGTGATCAGATCTAGAGGAGTGGGAGATCAGACGGGCGCATTGTTCTGAACTTTTTGAAGTGTTAGAGATGAGCGTTTAAGGGACAACCGGCAAGGTGGGAGTTACAATAGTCAAGCCGAGACAGAACAAAAGCACAGATTAGAATCTTCAGGGCATTTTGAGTGAGGAAGCGGCGAACTGAGCTGATTCTACGAAGTTCAAGGTAGCAGGACTTGCGCGCATTAGAGATGTGTTGTTTGAAAGAGAGAGTTTGGTCGAGTGTAACGCCGAGGCTACGAACAGACACTGATAGATTTATCTCGTTTTCCATCAACATTTATACAGGTGCTTGTTTGTTGGTTTGGTTCCTAAAACTGGTCCTTGTTTTCAGCGGAAAGAGCATACAGAGGGAGCATAGACACTCAGGATATTCATTGGTCATGAAAATTAGGAACGGCGAAGCAGCATTCAGTCTGGGCTGTTTTAGTTCGCTGTATTGTGGTTAGCAGCGATTTTCTTTTCATTGCGAAGCTAAAATCCGTGCAGCAGAGATTCGCGTAGTTTCCGTCATTGCCAAAAGCCCTGTTGTAGTCTTGTTCTTTGAGGCTGCTGTCTGAAGGATGTTGCTTGAGGCTGCTGTCTGAAGGATGTGTTTGAGGCTGATGGATGGATGTTGCTGGAGGCTGCTGTCTGAAGGAAGTTGTTTGAGGCTGAGGCTGATGGATGTTGCTGGAGGCTGCTGTCTGAAGGAAGTTTTTTGAGGCTGCTGTCTGAAGGATGTTCTTTGAGGCTGCCGTCTGGTAGATATTGTTTGGGGCTGCCGTCTGAAGGATGTTGTTTTGACGCTGCTGTCTGAAAGATGATCTTTTGAGGCTGCCGTCTGAAGGATGTTGTTTGAGGCTGCCGTCTGAAGGATGTTGTTTGAGGCTGCCGTCTGAAGGATGTTGTTTGAGGCTGCCGTCTGAAGGATGTTGTTTGAGGCTGCCGTCTGAAGGATGTTGTTTGAGGCTGCTGTCTGAAAGATGATCTTTTGAGGCTGCCGTCTGAAGGATGTTGTTTGAGGCTGCCGTCTGAAGGATGTTGTTTGAGGGCTGCCGTCTGAAGGATGTTCTTTTGAGGCTGCCGTCTGAAGGATGTTGTTTGAGACTGCCGTCTGAAGGATGTTTGTTTGACGCTGCTGTCTGAAAGATGGTCTTTTGAGGCTGCCATCTGAAGGATGTTGTTTGAGGCTGCCATCTGAAGGATGTTCTTTTGAGGCTGCCGTCTGAAGGATGTTGTTTGAGGCTGCTGTCTGAAAGATGGTCTTTTGAGGGCTGCCATCTGAAGGATGTTGTTTGAGGCTGCCATCTGAAGGATGTTCTTTTGAGGCTGCCGTCTGAAGGATGTTGTTTGAGGCTGCTGTCTGAAAGATGGTCTTTTGAGGCTGCCATCTGAAGGATGTTGTTTGAGGCTGCCATCTGAAGGATGTTCTTTTGAGGCTGCCGTCTGAAGGATGTTATTTTGAGGCTGCCGTCTGAAGGATGTTCTTTGAGGCCGCCGTCTGAAGGCGTTCTTTGAGGCTGCAGCAGTCAGATGGGTATTTTTTGAGGCGTCTAATTGATCTGATCTGCGGTGATGCCAGTTTGCAATCTCCTCTTTTTTTTCTAACTCGCAGCTGTCTTTCCGAGTGTCCTCATTTTTTTTCTGCTCTTCTTTTTTCTTTTTTGTTTTTGTAGGGTCATCAAAGATTTCAGGACACATAGTCCTGTTGTTTAGGTCTGCAAGCTAGCGATTTCCTTTTCTGTTTTCTTTCTTTGTCTTGTCTTTTTTTTTTTTTTCTTTCTTTGGTCTTTGTTGTCTGGCCGGTGCTGTGTGTGTGTGCAGCCAGCTGTGGTCTTTGTTGTCTGGCCGGTGCTG